>JBBPBO010000003.1:49632590-49820030 GCA_037974295.1 Cicer cuneatum | reverse complement strand
AAAAAAAAAAAAACTACTTCTCAAAATTTAAAAAGAACTATTGAAATGTCTTATATGCTTTGGAAAATAGAAATACATTTATTCAAAAATACATTAGAACAATAAAAATACTATTACTTAGTAAGTAAAAGAAAAGATAATAAGAGAAGAGAAATAAATAAAATCAACATATTGATGTATGATATATGTGTGAGTTAAATAATAACACACAATATTGCAATTGAAAAAGTGAATAACAAAAAATTACAAATATGCCACTAATTTGGGTGAAAAATCTCTATGGACAAACTTAATAACTTTTTAATATTATGATTAATGCAAAATGTGAATAGGCAAAAATAATTGAAATACAAAAAATATAATTTAATTAATAATTAAATATGTAGGTAACAAAAGTAAATTACAAAGTTAAGTGTAATTCAGGACGAAAAAGTTTGTTTAAAAACTTAACAACTTATATATATAAAGATAATGATGTGGTAAATAGTATATATTATCGAGAATTATATCTTTTGAGCATAACTTTTTTTTTGTGACTAAACTAATTGTAACTTCTTTTCCTACTTGTTTTTTAAATTCTAAAACATTAATTTGAAAGAAGAAATAATAAGAAGAATTAAACATTTTTATGTTGGGTTTTTTATCTTCTTGTTGTCTTAGCATTGTAACAAGAACAAAATGATATTGGTCATTATCAATAAACTTAGTTCTATAGTCATTTACTTTTATATTAAGTTTTAATATCATCGTCTACGTGATAAAAATTTTAAATTGGTCATTTATGTTAATAACGTTAGGTTAAATTAGTATTTTATGTTAAGTTTTAACTTAGCGCCGCCGTAAAAATTTGTCACATGTCTAACAAAATTCTGACTTCACAATTAAAATATTAGATTAATTTTATATTTAATCCTTTATATTTATTTTAGATTTCATTTTTATCTCCTACCTTTTAAAACTTATCTAATATTACATATAGAAGTTTGTTATAAATTGTAGTTAGTTGCAAGCTTAGAAATGGCTTTAAATAAGAATTGATGTAATAACTTTGTATCATCTTTACCATTTGTATAATTTTACTTTTAGATTATCCCTATTCTCCTTCCATGTATGCAATATTATTTAACAATAACTTTATTAAATCTGCATTTATTTGATTTTCTGAACAATATCTATTATATATTATAGTATATGTTTATACTTAAAAATAAATAAATTGTTAGTCGAAAATGACAATGAGACGAATTTAGGGTTAATCGAATATCCCTTAGCTGAAATAATGTTAGATAAATAAAAGACAATCAAATATGAGTCATTCAAAACTTTCTCAACTCAATAAACGTCCACAGAGGTTGCCTTCGCAGTGATGATGAGTCATTCAAAGGCAGTGATGATGAGAAAAAACACACAAACATTGGCAACCAGAAATGTCGTGAAGATAGGAAAGATTAGCCGATTGTGAGTCGACATGTATTCCTAAAAGTGAGATATCACACATTACCCGCATGATCAGTCGAGCAAGACTATATTTTGTAGACCGTGACTTATGGCCAATAGAATTTGCATTTGCCTATAAATATCAGTACTTGTAAATTTTCAAGACACACATAACCAATCAAACAAGTTTTTTTACGCGTATCTATCTCTCTTTATCACTTTACTTTACATTACTTTATACATTCATTAGTTCAGTAGGTTAAACATAAATAACCATACTTAATACTCTTTGGAGTAGTTAAAGAACTAATATATAATAGACATAGCTCCTTAATCAACATAATCATTTGAAAAAAATAGAATCATAATTGTATGCAAATAAAATCAACTTAATTATTTTAATTATGATTTTTTAACTAAAAATTAACGATAATATAAAATAATTAACATGTATAAAATTAAAAAATTTATAAAGGATAACTTTTAACTTTAAATTAAATAGACATAGATCCTTTCCAACTCAAACAGAGTAGAAAAACCCTTTTCCAGTTTCTGTTATCCCTTATCACTCTCACGGAAGAGCCAAAGGAGTCGAACTTCAACACAGCCTTCTCACTGTAAATCCATCTCTCTCTCTCTCTCAAACAATAATTGTTTATTTCTGATAATTTTTATAGGGTTTAATTATTCATCCCAAGCAATCAAATTTTGGGTTTTTTTCTTTTTAAGTGTTTACTTTCCTTGTTTGTTCAAAGTTTTATTTTTTTTTTCTACTGGTTTCAAATTTTTTGATTTTTCAAAGACGGTTCAACCATGTGTGATGTTATACCCTTTTGTTTACGCAGATTCAATGGTACTCATCTCTTGAAAACATGAAAGTTATGACCTTTTCTGGTGGCCTAACAAAACCCAATTTTCTGATTTCCCAAACAGAAATGCCAATTTTAACATTTGGTCATTCCAAGTTGAGTGCTACACTAGCTCTTCAATTGCCATGTAATTGTGTTAGGAAGATGATGTTGATTACAAAGCTTCAGTGTTCAGTTGCTGATAGGACATATAGTTCTAGAACCGGTGATTCACGGGGATCTAAACGGGATTCTGGTGAAATTCAGAAGAAGAGGGGAGGCCCTTCTTCGTTATACGTTGGTTATATTCGTCCCAGTTTATCTGAAATGAAGAAAGATAAGGCGACATTACGTGAAAAGGTTTATGAGTTTTTGCGTGGGATTGGCATTGTTCCTGATGAGCTTGATGGTCTTGAACTTCCTGTTACGGTTGATGTTATGAGGGAGCGTGTAGATTTTCTTCACAACTTGGGGCTTACAATTGAAGACATTAACAACTATCCTCTTGTTCTTGGCTGCAGTGTTAAGAAGAACATGATTCCTGTGCTTGATTACCTTGGTAAATTGGGAGTAAGGAAAACCACCATAACGCAGTTCTTGCGGAGATATCCACAAGTTCTTCATGCTAGTGTGGTTGTGGATCTGGTGCCGGTGGTCAAGTATCTTCAGGGGATGGATATCAAACCCAATGATATTCCTCGTGTTCTTGAGAGGTATCCTGAAGTACTAGGATTCAAACTTGAGGGAACCATGAGTACATCGGTTGCTTATTTGATTGGAATTGGTGTTGGAAGAAGAGAAATCGGAGGTCTCTTAACTAGATACCCGGAAATTTTGGGAATGCGGGTTGGTAGAATCATCAAGCCTTTTGTAGAGTATTTGGAGAGCTTGGGTATTCCAAGGTTAGCCATTGCTAGACTGATAGAGACACAACCTTATATTCTTGGATTTGATTTGGATGAAAAAGTGAAGCCAAACGTCAAATCCCTTGAAGAGTTTCATGTTCGGCGAACATCACTTGGCTCAGTAATTGCTCAGTATCCTGACATCATTGGAGCTGACCTAGAGCCAAAGCTTGCCAACAAGAGAAGTGTGCTCAATTCTGTTATTGATTTGGATGTTGAGGATTTTGGCTTAATAGTTGAGAAGATGCCGCATATAGTTAGCCTCAATAGTACACCTATGTTGAAGCATGTTGATTTTCTTAAGGATTGCGGGTTTTCCGTGCAGAAAATGAGGAAGATGATTGTGGGATGCCCTCAACTACTTGCTTTAAACATTGACATCATGAAACTTAGCTTTGATTACTTCCAAAAAGAAATGGAAAGGCCTTTGGAAGATTTGGTTACATTCCCTGCATTCTTCACTTACAGTCTCGAGTCAACTATAAAACCTAGGCATAAGATGGTTGCTGAGAAAGGACTGAAGTGTTCTTTGGCATGGATGCTTAATTGTTCTAATGAGAAATTCGAGCAACGAATGGACTATGATACTATCGACATGGAAGAGATGGAAATGGAGTCATCATTTGACATGAATTCACTGATGCAACCAAGGAGCGATGAGTCAGATTCTGATTATGAAGAAAGTGACGATGACGACGAGTAAAATCATTACCATACATCAGTAACCAGTCTGTTTGGGAGAATTTCGATCTTTTCATGGACGATGTGTATACAGATAGTTTTAATGCTGTAATGTACCATACAAAAGGTATGTATATGATTCACGAGTACACGTGAAGCATTTCCATGTGTCTAAATCCTAATTTTTCTGTTTGTTTATTTGATAAGGTGTTGTGTTAGTATTCTATTGTTTCAAGATTTTACCTCTCACATGTTCGTATTCACTTTTAGACAAGTAGCTACTGTCTACTGATCTCATCTTCAACTAGATTATATGTAGTATTTGTGAATGAGATGTTAGTTGACTAACCAATAAGCTTTGATGATATGAGAACAATTATTTTTCCTTTTAGTAAATACATGTTTGGATTATCTCTATCGGCGTCGTCATCATTATTTTGATTTTAAGTTGTTTGATTTTTGATTGAGTGTATAAATAGTTCAAACCAAACACAGATGCATTTCATTTCTTTACCGGCTCCCAGCTAGCCCCACGATAACAAAACATTGTGACACTTTAGCTTTTGGTAACTGGCGGCTTAGATATATCTTGAAAGGTGAAAGGTACCTGATGGTTATTAATTGCACATATCATTAGTTTTATCCTTATCTCTTGGTGCTTGTTCTTATAGTTTGTTACTTCTAGTTGACAAAATGACCCTGCCTTGATGTTAGCATTATCATATTTTTCTCCATTGTGCTAGTATACTTTTTATCTTTAAAGAAACATATCTTCTGTCTTCTTTGCTATTACAAATTGAATTGAATTTGTATAAACCGACGGTGAAGAACTTTTTTGAAGAACTTTTTTACACGTGCATCTAATCAAACCACTCTAGGTAGATTTTTGTGGAGATATTTTAAGAATTAACCTAAGAAAGTGACACTCAGTGTGATTTAATTGGATGCATGTGTAAAAAAATTTTATATTGTCGGTGCATATAAATTAATCTCTTACAAATAATAAGTGATCCTGCAATCCCTTTTTAATTTATGTAGAAAGAATGTTTATTTAATTCCATCTGTATGCTCCAATTTGCATATTATGAGCATGATAGTCTAAAAGGCAAAGATAGAGAGAAAAAAAAAGAAAGGAAATTAGGTAAGGTACTTGTCATATAGTCTAATCTATATGACTATATAGTCTTGACGTCACAAACTCCAATTCCATCCAAACTGCATAACTTTCCCTCACCTTAATTAGCCATCAGCAGCCTCATGCTACCTTTTTCTTTGAGAATAATAAGTGATATGCTCAAACTAATAAAGTAATATTATTTTCAAATGTAGGGTTGGTGTCCACTATACAAGGGACCTGTGTTGTGTGTGGTCACAACTATGTAATTGCATGCAGTCACAACTGTCCAATTAAAGATTGAATAGTTCCAATTTCAAGATCGGAATTTTTGATTTAAAATATCAAAATATGCTTAAAAGTTTGAACTGTCCTATTTTAATCAGACTATGATGTGTGTGATTACATATTGTCACACTGGATTTTAATCCAAATCCATACATGAGTATTGGAGTTAGATATAGATTTATTTTGTAGAGAATCTTCAATGGTGCAACTAAAATTGAAGTTGCTTTGCCTCTTTTTGATGTAGACCATACAATGTCACATCAGTTTAACTATGTTAGCAATTTTCCATTTTAATGGTGGGACTTTTTAAGAACTTGAAATAGATGACACGACTTATCTTACACCTTAATAGTTTTTAATTACTTTAGTAGTTTGTTTCAACTTTTTTTATTTTGACAAACTGTTTCAACTTTTTTGAAAGTGAAACTTTATTTTAATGTTAAGATTTGGTTGCTAGCAGCACATTCTCTTTCTAATAAACTTTCTCTTGTTTCACGTGCATTTTGTGGGACTCATGAATTTCACATGTTTGTATAGTGATACTCTTTAACAACTAGTTTTTAAGAACATGATGAATGACTCTTAATAGACATGCTCTGATATTATCTACTTACATTTTTATCACACCTAAACAGACGTTTACTGAACATATAGTTAACGAAGAGATTTGTGGCAGGAATTTTGATTGAGTATAACTAACTAAGAGGTTAATAATAAATAAACTGGAATGATGATTTAAGAATAAATAAATTATTGGTTAAGATTCATATTTGGTTAATAGAAGTTATCTTAAGTAGGTGGTTCAATTCAAGTGGTCAACAAACTTTAGTGAAATTCAAATTATTTGACAGTCCAAATTTTAATTGAAATAATTTTTAGTTAGACTTTCCTTATCTTTTGATCAAATTTTAGATTTATAACGAGTGGTTTGAACATATGAGGTCTGTTTAAGCAGAATTGACCTTAACGTATTTTGAGATTAAAGCAAAATTTGAGGTGTGATCTTTTAATAATAATGATAAATATTTTATCTTTTTGAATTCCATGTTTGCCTATTTTACTTTCCATTTTGTCATTTCCTTTAAGTTAGTTCTAGAAATTGAATACATTATGTTTTCCATTTTGTCCCTTTCTTTAATAACAAAATATTTTTTAAAATTGAAAATTGTGGGCATTGGAAACCTAATTTAAAACCCTAACCTCACTTGCCCTTGGACTATAATTTGGAATTTTTGTTTTCTGGAATTGGTTTTTAGTTTTAAAGTTATTATTTAATTTATTTTTATGTGAATATTGTTAAGAGTTTTACATTGGATGAAATATGATATGAAAATGTGTTTATAAGTGGATGCAGTTCTCACCTTATAAGTCAATTTTATAGGAGTTGAGTTAGATCCAAACCAAATTTTATGAAATGTATCAAAACATAAATCATTTTAAATTCAACTAATTTCTTGAATATCAACTTAAAAGAATTACTTTTTCTTCAAGAAGACTACATGACTGATATCTAAAATAGGAAGGAACTCATATTTGTAAACAAGAAATGGATAACATTCTATTCTCTTTTGAAACTAGTTATTAATGTGGTAATCTTCACGGTTAAATACACACTTAAAATATATTATAAATATCATTCTTCTTTCTTTACTATTATATTGTTGTTTAAAACATAGAAGATAAATGTGGAAAAACAGTTGACTATATGATGCTGATTGTTGTTACGTCAAATGTCACAAGTAATACAAGATATTTATGAGAATACTATTGTCATGTTCTACACCTTCAAATTGCCCCTTTATTGAGTTTTCTTGTGCTTTGCTTTCTCCTGAAAGTGAGTTCAATTATAGCCAATGATGGTGCACTAATCATCATTGCAGTTTATTTCTCTATTAGAGTTCCATCATTTCACTCATTCTCCTGTGTTATTAATGAACATAAAGATTGGACACTAAAACTTAATTCATATTTGAATTAACAGTGGTTTTATTAAATCACAGTAAGTGATTTTGACAAAAATTAAACTTTAGAACTTCAATAAAATCATAGCGTCCCTGTGATTTTTCTTAAACTACAGCCAGTCCAAGCATGCACTAAATATTTTGTGATATAAAGGTTTGTCAAGAAATCAACTGAGAGCATGACATTGTTATAGGTGAGAAGACTACAGTTAGTCTTGCATGATCAGAAAGGGAATAGTCTTCTGGCCATTTACCTTTCTCCACCTCTGAAGGGAACAAAACTGCATTTTTTACACTAAAACCAATTGTTTGATCATCTTCACTATCATTTGGTTCATCATCTTGCTTCTCATTCTTGTTGACATCTCTTTGATCTGACCCTGTTGGATTCCAGATTTGGTGCTGCAATTCAATCGTGTGATATTATGATCATGCTTTAGCCAACTGTGTATTTAGATGAACAACCAAATGGTATAATCTGTCTAAATATTCTACATATTACAAAGACTAATTTCAATATAAGGAGTAAAAACCAGATGTGGTATATGTGCAAAGATGAAAAACAATTTCTTTTTTACATAAACTAAAAAGCAAAAAACAGTATATTTGCAGGAAACAAATTCACATTTAAAGTTTTTTGGTTCTTCTAATAGCATTTGCATTTCAAGTTCACACCTTCAACTTATCCTAAATTTCCTGTCTTATATTTGATTACATAAATCTAAGTACAATATTTTACAAAAATTAGTCAAAGGCATCATAGACTTCAATTATGAAATTTAAATAAATGGTGTAAGTCACCTGAAATAGTTTACCAGAAATTGTTTATAATCAAGTACACCATTTCTATCTATAACTGCTTGAAACCACAAGTCCTTTGTCTCTTCAACACTTAACCCATAGCAATGACCAATTAAATTAAGCTGCACAAAATAGATAAAAAATTTCAACATGAGATTTTCTCAAAAAAGTATTCAAATTATCTGAAACATTCAAGTGCACAATTACCTGTTGAAGTGCTTTACAAAAACCAGAGTATGTAACACAATCTTCATTGTCAGCCTTTAGAAAATCAAATGCATCACTCTCTGCCGGTGAAGTTCTCCGCAACAGATACTGAAAAATGTTTGAAACAGAGAACACAATCTAAAAATGTTTGAAACAGAGAAAACAATCTATCAGTGACGCAATTCTGTTCCACAACAACAATGAAATCCATATTAACTTCGCCGTCGAATTCTTTTTTCGCGCGAAAGGAAATAATGATACATATTACAAGTTATTGCAGAGATGGTTAAAGATTACCTTGAACATGCAGAATACTGCTTCACTCCAACTTGCTTTTAGTAGTTTAATATATTTGTTAGGATTCAGAAGCCATATAAAATCAACAGCACATGTATTGCCAAGATGGTTGCGGTGGCTAATCCACTGCATTGAACATCATTGTAAGAAATATATGAAAAATTCAGGTGCCTTTATCTAAACAAATGAAGTTTTTATGTCTAAAGAAAAGTTATCATATTGGAAATTGTAAAAATGATTATTAGTATACTTTTTATAAGCAAATGTTATGAAGTTAGTAGTTATGTTAGTTTCTCGTGTCTGAATTCGGTGTCTTTTAGCTCATCAATCGAGCTACTCAGAGGAAACTCATTAGAGCTCGTTTTAATAAATAATAATTTTCTCTTGTCCAATTTTCTTTTTTAAGAAAATATTACCTTGTGAGTGTCTGCATCAGTGTAATGATGAGCAGTATCATATGATGATATAAACCCCTGAGACCTTAGGAACTTGTAAACATGTCCTTGTTTGCTTCCATTCCAATCACTTCAAAATAAAATGAAAATTATAAATATTTTTAGTGTTCTTTGAATAAAAAAAGATTAAATTACACTTTTGATCTTATGTTAGACATTTTGGTAATTTTTGTTGGTTTTTAATTTGAGTTTGTTAAATTGTTTCCTCTGTTTTTTTCTTCTTCTTCTTGTTGATTCAAACGCCTAATCACCAAAACGTAATAGCAATGTAAAAAACTTTTGACAAATTCAAACAAAAGACCGATAGAAATGACTAAAATGTCTTACTTTTGTAATTTAAAAGACTAAAATACAACGAAAAAAATCTTAGAGACTAAAATTTCTAGCGATTATAACTTAAATGGTCAAAATAGAATGAAAAAAACTTAAGTGATTAAAATAAAACTTGAGAATAATTTGGCAATAAAAACACTAAATTAAATTTTATTTCAAGTTTACCCGCATAGTATAATTGGTAAAGGCTTAAGTTGATACTCATTCTGATAAGATTCCACATATTGAAGTATCTTGTAAACCTGCAGACAAAACAAAATTCAATATTTGTCTACCTACAAATCCTATGTGCTTAATTAGTGCTTAGTACTCCCTTTTGAAAGAAATAAAGTATAAGCAAAAATAATAATTAAAAAACTGATGTATGTAATCTAAATTTTAATTCAAATACATCCAATTTTCAACTATCAATTTTGCTTATGCTTTATTCCAGAAGGAGGATTTAACAAAAATGCAACTTTATTTTAGATACCAAAATTAAATACTAACATACTTGGTGTAGCCTTACAAGGCATAGACTTGAATCATGAGGAAATAGTAGGTGAGTATTGACAAAAAGAATTTCTTGCCTAGTACCACTTTTTTGGCATTGTGAAAGTGGAAAAACTAACTCAACATGTAACAATTGAGCTACTCTATCACCACAATCATTGAAATGCAACTCCTTATAATTAAGAACTGTGAAATATTCCTTTTGCACTGCTATCAGAAGACCTGAATGAAGACTCCATAATTAGCATTTTTGTATATAAAATCAACTAGTATTGCTTAAATGAGATCATCGTATGGAAATAAAAGAATGAGAGAGTTTTAATATAAATTAAATTTTAAAGATGGTTTGAAATCTGATTTGATAATTTGTAATATGAATTGTCTCGTTTTGATTCAACTTGAAATCTTTGACCGCAAGATATTTTGACCGAAGACAATATGGATCTCCGGAGAGAATTACTAATGATTTTATTACATTTCTAACCTATACTTATCAATCGTTGCCCGATAAGCGGTTGGTAGAGACAAATTAATTGAAATTTTTTTTGATAAAAAAACTTAATTAAATGATTATGGCATAAGCGCGCTTGTCATATAAGTACTTATGTATAAACTATTCCTATATCAAAAGATAAAATAAAATCAATACGTTTAAAATATAAATTTAAATTGTTTTCATAATTTATTTCGGAGAGTTTATAGAAATAAGCTAAAAACACTTTATAAACGTCTCATTAGTTGTTTTTATCAAAAGGCAATTTACAACTTCATGAACAAAACTCAGAATTGAAAAGGGTAACATACCATCACCACGGTTGTTAGTTCTTCCAAGCTTAAAATTAATATAACCAGCATCACCAAGTCTCTTCTCATAAAGATTAACAAGCTCTTCATTTCCAACCCAAAATTCCTGCACAATTCCAACATATCACTAGCTTAGCATCATCCTTCAAAAAAAGATTTCATCACAAGAAGAAAAACCAAAAGTTTTCACAAAAATTGGTAGAAAAATAAAAAAATTCAGGACCGCAATTTAGGCTGCGACATCTGAGGTTTATGTTTTTGATGTCTCCACCATTGTAATCGAGGTTACATCAACCTCATTAATTTGATTTCTATTTTTCGCAATACAAAGTACCACTGTATGACTTATATTTAAAATTTTCATTTCATTATAAATCAAAGGAAATGAATTCAAGTAGTTAATTAATTTCAGGTAAGAACGAATTTATAAAGAGTATCTGGTAACTGAAATAGTATTTGACAAGATTTTATTTAGCAAGAAAAACATTTGACTATAACAAACTACTAAAAGCTTTTAATGAAATTAATTAAAACTAAAACTAAGCACAAAGAAAAAGGCCATGAATTAATTAAACATAGAAACCTGAAGACAGATAGTGGAAGATCTCTCATACAACAACCAATCCAATATCCTTTGATTCCTAGCCAACCAACATGCTCTGTACTCACTTTCACGGCAACTCTCATCCTGCTTCAACACAACCATAACATAAATCACAAAAACAACATAAAAATTAAAAACACAAATTTTAGATTTTTTACTAAATAAAAAAGAACCTCCTTGTTAAGACGTTTGTATATAGGAGCAAGAATGTTAAAAGTGGTGCAACTAATGCAAGGTAGTTGGTTTTCCTGCATTGCGTAACTTTGAGTCCTTAAAATTCTTCCCATATTATAATAACAATCTTTTTTCATTCTCATTGTATATATATATATATTTGTAGAATGTCTCTTACCCCACCAAAGTCTAATGTAGTACGGATTTAGACTACATGTAGTCACAGTGGACTATATGCGGTCAAAACATTCGTGTTCGTTTGAATTAAAATAGTTTTTATTTTATTTTATTTTATTTTATTTTTACAATTTTGAGCTTCAATTCTAAACTGCCCATATAATCAAGGCCATGTAGAGCAAACACTAGGCCAATAGATCCATGATCATAGATACATATTTTTGTTATACTATCATGTGTATACGTAATTTATAACGAAGACATTGAAAATCTCAGACAATTACACAGAGCTACATGTAACTTTATATACATTGTTACAATTGTAAAGTTAGTTATGGAAACTTTAATCGTCTAAAAATTCTGTCGGACTCTATTACCTTTAGTCATTTCAACCTTTTGAAACAAACATGTTCTCATGTTAGTTTTTTTTTTATTTTTATTTTTTTTATTTTGAAAATTGAAAACCATTGTTGCATATTTCATAATTTTAAATCTGTCTATAAAAATTGTTTTTTCCGGAGTCTCTAAAAGTTGTTTAATTAATATAATATTGACAAAAATCACATTTATATATAACATATTTTTTACATTATGAAAGAACTTATCAATGAATTTTAAAATGCTTTTATTTTATTTATTATATATTATTTAGTAACTATGTAATATTTATATAAATAAAATTACTCTAAATACTCAATTAAGTTAGGTTGAGTCTCTACATTTTTTTATATATTAAGTACCAACTAGGATATGAGATGGAATGAAACACTATAAAGTATAAACATGGGCCAACGAAAGTGTGCCCCTCCCTTTTCTTTGTCTCGATTTAATTTCTGTGTACTCAAACTTTTTCTTTTACGTGGAAAAAGTAACTAAAAAATTTGAACATGTTTTCTTCGTTGTGATACGATGGAATAAGTGAATGGAGGTAAGGGAGTTCGGAACCTTTGAACAGTTTATGCGTCACACAATACTTTTAACTGTATGATATGAGTTACTGCAACAGATTCAGGTCTGTGAACTTGTGGATACTCTACCTTAACAGGATAATAATTGGGTAATTTTCGTTCAATGAAGCGAATGGGAGGAGAAAGACTTTAATTAATAGGAGGTGACAAGAATAGAATAGGAGATTTGAAATGTTTTATACTTTTTCAAAAATATTTGTGGAAACTTTGAACCAAAGTATTTGGATAGTGTTTACCAAAATCATTTAGCAATCACTTACTGCAAATGTACATAACCAATTGTTTGGTGTTAGTCTTGTACACGTCAATTTTATCGTATGAAAAGAATAAGTCCGTTAACGAGAGAAAATCTTATGTATGCTCCAAGGCCAAAATTTTATTATTTTGTGCCAACCCTTGCGTGACATCTCCGTGCTTTTGAATGGATGGCCGACCGAGGGATTTCGGTTCTCTACGGTCACCGAATGCATGCTAGTTAATGAGACTGTACAACCGTACGATCGAGATTAGAAGGTTTAAATATTTAATTCTGTAATTTTTCTTATTTTAAAAAATTAAAATCTATTTGAGATTTAGTCAATTAAATCAAAATCGGACGGTCATATTAATTTTTGATTGGACTTCAGAGACATCATCCTGGACTATTTATTTTCATACCGTAATAGTGGTTACCTTTTTTTAAAAAATTATTTGATACCGTGAATTTTGGTGGGTTCTAGAATGAAGGAGCTATTAAATCCTTAGATCAATTGCTTAGATTTTTTATAAATTAAAATTGGAATATGTACACACTCACACAATCCTACTCTACCAAAATTTTTGCTCCCATTTCTTCTTCAACCGTTCAATAAGCATGCTTTGCTTGATCCACTGTAAGAAGAAAAAAAGCAGAAACATAGATTTGGTGAATCTAGATAAATAATTTGGTTATTCACAAAAAAAACCCCAAGTTTTCATTAGATTGTTCGTCACCCAAAAATTAAATTGAATAAAGTATGAAGTAAATGAAAGTAGAAGAAGAGGAAAAGTCTAATTGAGGAATAAAGAGTGAGAAGTTCTCCTAGAAGAAAGAACGCTGAAAGAAATGGGTCTGCATTTTTTTGTTTTTTTTTTCAAAATTTTAATGATGTGTCACCCAAGAATTTCTAGTTGACAAGATTGTGTATGAAAATGTGTAGATGGTATCATTTTAATTTATAACAAATTTGATCCATAGATTTAATCTGAATGTGTATTTTTGTTGGTCTACTCATGAGGTACTTAATAGTTCCCTCACTCTATACTACGCTAAAAATGACATTTTACAGCGCGCATTTTAAAGCGTTTAATAACCAAAAGCGCTGTTGTATAATATTTTAAAAATAACAGAGGATACAATGACAACGTTTTAATGACAAGCGCTTTAGAAAAAGCGCTGTTGTAGGGTCATGAAGGGTTTATGATTTACAGAAAAACATTGTTGTAGGGTCATAGCGATTTCACATAATGTTTACAGCGCTTTTAGAGCGCTTCGCGTAAAAGCGCTATAAAATATAGCGCTCTCATATAATGTTTAGAGCGCGTTTAGAGCGCTACATTTACAGCGCTTTGTATAAAAGCGCTGTAAACTCTGTAAATATTTTAAAATTTAATTTTTAAAAGCTGTTTACAGCGCTTTTATAAGCACTGTAAAATATAGCGCCCACACACTATATTTACAGCGCTTTGTTTAAAAGCGCTGTAAATGTTTTGAAATTTAATTTTTAAAAGCCTTTTACAACGCTTATGGATAAAAGCGCTGTAAAATTACAAGCAGTTATATATATATATATAAATAAATAAAAACATATTTAATACGTTCTATCCTTTCGAACCCTATTACGAACTTTCCTCTCTTCTACTATGCGCCCATTTTTACTGAGTGATTGTTGTCTCAGGTACTGTATTTATTAATTTGTTATTGTCTCTAAAATTGATAAATTGTTACCTGATAAATCATATAAAATTTTAGATGATAAATCTGTTCTGTTTTAAAATTTGTTCGATATGTTCTGTTTTGAAATCAGACTTGTATGCATGACGTTGGACCTTGGTTTCCATTTTCCAATATTAGTCTATATATACTATATATTTGTATGATGTTATAGATTGATAAATTTGTGTAACACTGCATTCATAAACTCTTACATGATAAATCATATAAAATCTGTTCGATCTGTTATGTTATGTTTTGAAATATATATAACTTGTATGCATATATATATATATAATGTTATAGATTGATAAATTTGTTATAGATTGATTTGTTCTTACTGCATTCATATAGGTCATAAAAATAAAATGGACCGGAAATGGATGTCTGCCAATCGATTGTCAAAAGAGTATGAAAATGGAGTGAAGGAGTTTGTTGAACTTGCAGTGAAGAATGCAAAAGACCCAAATTGAATCACTTGTCCTTATTTAAAATATTGTTTTGGAAAACGCATTAGAGCAAATGAATTAGAAGGACATTTAGTATGGCATGGAATGGATAAAAGCTATACATGTTGGATAAAACATAGTGAGAGAAAAAAAGGGAACACTTATTTTGACAGTGATGCGACATATGATTCAAATTATTTCGACACAGATACATATGAGCGGGACCGAGTTGAAGATATTGCAAAAGCAGTTGAAGAAGATCTTCGGGATTTTCCTAAAATGTTTGAGAGTTTGTTGAGTGATGTAGAGAAACCATTATATAATGGTTGTACTAAATTCACAAGACTTTCGGCGATATTAAAGTTGTACAACTTAAAAGCGAGAAATGGATGGTTTGATAAAAGCTTCACAAAATTATTAACACTCCTAAAAGATATGTTGCCAGATGATAATGAACTTCCCAGTCGAACCTACGAGGCTAAACAAATTTTGTGCTCTATTGGCATGAGTTACGAAAGGATTAATGCGTGTCCTAACGATTGCATTTTATTTCGAAACGAATATGAATTACTAAAGGCGTGTCCGAAATGCAATGTCTCTCAATATAAGAAGAAAGAATCTACTCCAGCAAAAGTCGTGTGATATTTTCCTATAACACCCAGATTTAGGCGAATCTATCGCAGTGAAAAAGATTCAAAACACTTGATATGTCATGCAAATGAAAGAACGAGAGATAGAAATTTACGACCTCTTGCAGATTCTCCACAATGGGCAAAAATTGATCACGAGTATCCTGATTTCGGTAGAGAGTCAAGAAATCTACGACTTGCACTTTCTACTGATGGAATGAATCCACATAGTCTTCAAAGCATATCACACAACACATGGTATGTGATTTTGTTGATTTATAACCTACCTCCATGGTTATGTATGAAGCACAAGTTTATGATGTTGTCTCTTTTAATTTCTGGACCCAAACAACCGGGGAATGATATCGATGTTTACTTGGCTCCTTTAATTGAAGATTTAAAAAAGATATGGGAGTCAGGTGTGGAAGTTTATGATCGGTATAAGAAAGAATGTTTCAATTTGAGGGCTATGTTGTTCGGTATAAGAAAGAATGAATCCATTACGGAGCTAGAGAACTCAGTTTGGTAGCAGCAAACGCAGGCGGGAGTTTTCGCCGTTTTTGACGCATACACTTTAGCAGAAGCAGAACACGCTACAAGGGTAAGGGCACCTTCCACTTTCTAGTTGTATTAGGGCTGGAAGTGCATAACTTTCATGGCATTACTAGTGTTTTCATTACTGTTTTGAAACTGGTTTGCCTGATGCTTGAAAGAAATGAAAAATGCATCTTTTTGACGTTTTAAAAGCTATGTGATGATGGCTGTTTAAGCTGAATGCACTAAAGTTGTGTTGTTTATGTGGGAAAATGGAAAATGTCTTGAATGTGATTTCAAACATGATTTAAAAATGCATGTTCATAAAACTGTTTTGAAAATGGTTTTGAAATGCAAAAATGCATTCTGTTTGTGTTTTGTTGCTCTGTGATGCTGTATGCTATTCTGATGTGTTGTGGAAGCTGAAATGCTTGCATGTTATTTGATGTGTTGTGAAAGCTGAAATGCTTGCATGTTATTCTGATGTGTTGTGAAAGCTGAAATGCTGTATGATGTTTTGATGGTTTGAAAGTCTGGATGATTTGTTGTTGATGACTCTGATTCTGTTTCTGTTTGAGTGATTCTGATGATGTTGGTGATTTAAAAAGAAAAGGGATTTTTAATGAGGAAAGTATTGTCTGGAAAAAGTGCTGAATCTGTTTTAATGTTGGTTGTTTGTTTTTAAAAGAAAACAGTTTGAAAAGGGTTGAAATCTCAGGAAAATTTCACTGGTTTTCGAAGGTGTATTTGAATACAACATGTGTGTATTCGACTACAACCTGTCAAGTTTCTGTTTTACTTAAGTTTTCAAACTTGTATTCGAATACGAGCCCCTGTATTCGAATACAGAGGAAGGATTTTTGCTTCTGACTTAGCATCTGTATTCGACTACGACCATGTTGTATTCGACTACAGAAGTGGGATTTTAACACTGTATTCGCATCTGTATTCAACTACAGGCATGCTGTATTCGAATACAGAATACATATTTTCACTAGTTTCAGCTTATGTATTCGAATACAATGGGTCTGTATTCGAATACAGATTCGTGTTTTTCCAGAAGCACTGTTTTTAGCTTCTGTATTCGAATACAAGGAAGCTGTATTCGAATACAGATTCGTGATTTCCAAAAAATCAAGTTTTAAACTCTACCTTGTGAATTTTAAAGTGTTGGGAACTTTGAGAAGGGTTAAAGTGATTTTAAATGGAGTTCTTGAAATATCTTTGAAGAGGAGAGGATGATGTGTTGAAAACCTTTAATGATCTGGGAGAAAATGTTGAATTTTTCAAGGTTTTGTCTTCTGTATTTGACTACAGGAATGCTGTATTCGAATACAGAATGTTAAAAATTGCAGTTTTATGCTTCTGTATTCGAATACAAGGGGTCTGTATTCGAATACAGATTCGAGTTTCCAGAAATTCCAAGTTTTTAAGAGTGTTTTGTAAACCCTGAGTGTTTGGGAAATGTTGGGATTGTTGTGGTGAATTAAAATGGAATTTTTGGTGATATTTTGAAGTTGTGGTGATGAAGTTTTTAAAACTTTACTAATGTAATGAAAGATGTTGTTTTGTGCACTGAGACTACCTCTGTATTCGAATACAGAGTGTAATTCTGCACTGTTTGGCCTATGTATTCGAATACAGAGAAGCTGTATTTGAATACAGATTTGTAAAATTCCAGAAATCCCAGTTTTAAACACTGTATTTGGATTTTAAGAGTTTGGGAAAACATTTCAAAATGTTAATGAATATTGGGCTGTCTAATCATGATTGTGATGATGATAATTCTGACTGTGTTGAGATATTTTAAACATGATGAAAAGCATGAATTTTCTGATTTGCATACTGTTTCTAGAGAAGTGAAACACTGCATATTCATGCATTGCATAGTCAAGTGGTACCCGCGATGGGCCACAGAGTAATGCGCAACCACGTGCTGATCTATTGGGCGATTGCACGAGTGCTAGACTGTTGAGCGTCTGCACTAGGTACTGATCTGTTGAGCGATTGTACCTTGGTATATAAGTGCTGGTCTGTTGAGCGACTGTACTGGTACTGGACTGTTGAGCGTCTGTACCCTGAAATGCGCAGCCACGTGCTGATCTGTTGAGTGATTGCACGAGTGCTGGACTATTGAGCGTCTGCACTAGGTACTGATCTGTTGAGCGATTGTACCTTGGTATATGTCAAACGTGCTGATCTGTTGAGCGACTGCACGAGTGCTGGACTGTTGAGCGTCTGCACTGGTGCTGATCTGTTGAGCGATTGCACCCTGGTCTTGAGGGCCGTTAAAGTCAAACATATTGTGCTGGTCTGTTGAGCGACTGCACCTTGGTGATTCCAAGAAAATTGTATACATGAGCATATACATATTACATTGAGGGATTGACCGGTGGGTCACGTATGATTATATGATGAATGAGTGGAAATTGAATGTGTGTGAGTACTGTTCCAGAATATGAATTTCTGAATTAATGATTGTGATTTGCTGAGGTGTTGTTTGTACTTACCACATATTGCATAATAATTGGTTGCTGCTTTTGAAAAGGCATATATGTCATTAAAATTCAAATGAGCATGATTATTTTCCTCATCATCATATGTTATACCATGGACATAATTGTTGCTGTGAAATATATGCTATGTGATTAATTGTTAATTTTGGTCGGTGACCCTTGCTATTATATTATGGACTTTGGGCTTTGCCCTCAGATGCCCCCCAAACCCATGCCACCCGTGGGTACCCGTACGACGGAAACGTCGTTGAACTTCCTTGATCGCTATTCGCGCACTACTTGGGTATTTGACCCCATCTCAAGCAAGGCGACTTACACGGGGTGGTTGGAGAGGACGAGCAGGACTGACGGCGTGGAGGATTTCGTAGAGCGCACTCATGCGAGTATAGACTTTCCTGTGCCTTCCCGTCTGGTATTGGAGGCACACGGAATTTTCAACGATGCTGAGGAGTCCGTTAGAGGGGTTGAGACGGAGGCCACCGTAGGAGTGGTGACTCCCAACCCGGTGATTGGAGGAGTTGTACATGAGTCCGAGGCAGAAGGGAAGACTGATGAGCCGAAGCTAGTCGCAGCTGAGATTCCGGGTCCGTCTAGGATCTCCGACGATTGTTATGAGATTCCGGCTCCGCCGAAGTGACCGAGACTATGTATTGATCTGACTTCTGAGGAGACCGACCCCTCTCTGTATGATGATGAGGAGGAGGAGGTCACGTCGAGGCGAGCGGTAGATTCGGAGAAGACTTGCTTAGGATGCGGAGGAAATATGTGCTACTGTAGCTTTAGCGCATGATCAATTAGACTTGATGTATTAGGATTTGAGCTGGAAATGTATTTTGGTTTATTTTGGAAATATTTGTACTACTTATTCCGCACTCTGATATTGTATTTTGTGGATGTTATGACATTGTTAACATTTTAAAAATGCCTTAATGTTATTATTAAATTTCCAGAAACTGAGTACTTATTGATTTACAGAAACTTTATTTTAATTCCTTTCGGGTTAAATCTGGAAAATCATTTTAATATTGATTTAAAAAAAAAAAAATGCACCCGCGCAGTGTTTTAAACTCGGGGTGTTACATTTAAAATATCTCAGCAAAGTCAGAATTATCATCATCACAATCATGATTAAACAGTCAAGTAATCATTAAACACTTTGAAATGATTTCCCAGACTTTTAAAATTCAATTACAGTGTTTAAAACTGGGATTTTCTGGAATTTTACGAATCTGTATTCGAATACAGCTTCTCTGTATTCGAATACAGAGGCCAAAAATAGTGCAGAATTACACTATGTATTCGAATACAGCCTTCTGGTATTCGAATACAGAGGCAGTCTTAGTGCACAAAACAACATCTTTCATTACACCAGTTAAGTCTTAAAAACTTCATCACCACAACTTCAAAATATCACCAAAAGTTCCATTTTAATTCACCACAACAATCCCAACATTCCCCAAACACTTAGGGTTTACAAAACACTCTTAAAAACTTGGAATTTTTGGAAACTCGAATATGTATTCGAATACAGACCCCTTGTATTCGAATACAGCATGCCTGTAGTCGAATACAAAAGACAAAACCTTGAAAAATTGAACATTATCTCCCAGATCATTAAAGGTTTTCAATACTTCATCCTCTCCTCTTCAAAATATTTCAAGAACTCCATTTAAAATCACTTTAACCCTTTTCAAGATTTGTCAATACTTTAAAATGCATATCACAGTGTTTAAAACTTGATTTTCTGGAAAACACGAATCTGTATTCGAATACAGCTTCCTTGTATTCGAATACAGAAGCTAAAAACTGAGCTTCTGGAAAAACACGAATCTGTATTCGAATACAGACCCATTGTATTCGAATACAGAAGCTGAAACTAGTGAAAACCTGCATTCTGTATTCGAATACAGCATGGCTGTAGTCGAATACAGATGCGAATACAGTGTTAAAATCCCACTTCTGTATTCGAATACGACATGGTCGTAGTCGAATACAGATGCTAAGTCAGAAGCAAAAATCCTTCCTCTATATTGAATACAGGGGCTCGTATTCGAATACAAGTTTGAAAACTTAAGTAAAACAGAAACTTGACAGGTTGTAGTCGAATACACACATGTTGTATTCGAGTACACCTTCGAAACCAGTGAAATTTTCCTGAGATTTCAACCCTTTTCAAACTGTTTTCTTTTAAAAACAAACAACCAACATTAAAACAGATTCAACATTTTTCCAGACAATACTTTCCTCATTAAAAATCCCTTTTCTTTTTAAATCATCAACATCATCAGAATCCCTCAAAACAGAAACAGAATCAGGATCATCAACAACAAATCATCTAGACTTTCAAAACCATCAGAACATCATACAACATTTCAGCTTTCACAACACATCAGAATAACATGCAAGAATTTTAGCTTTCACAACACATCAAAATAACATGCAAGAATTTCAGCTTTCACAACACAACAGAATAATATGCAAGCATTTCAGCTTTCACAACACACCAGAATAATATGCAAGCATTTCAGCTTTCACAACACATCAGAATAACATGCAGCATCACAGAGCTGCAAAACACAAACAGAATGCATTTTTGCATTTCAAAACCATTTTCAAAACAGTTTTATGAACATGCATTTTTAAATCATGTTTGAAATAACATTCAAGACATTTCCCACTTTCCCACATAAACAACACAACTTTAGTGCATTCAGCCCAAACAACAATCATCACAGAGCTTTTAAAACATCAAAAAATGCATTTTTCATTTCTTTCAAGCATCAGGCAAACCAGTTTCAAAACAGTACTGAAAACACTAGTAATGCCATGAAAGTTATGAACTTACAGCCCTAATGCAACTAGAAAGTGGAAGGTCCCTTACCCTTGTTGCGTGTTCTGCTTCTGCTAAAGTGTATGCGTAAAAAACGGCGAAACTCCCGCCTGCGTTTGCTGCTACAAAACTGAGTTCCCTAGCTCCGTAACGATGTGGGGATTAACTTTAGTACTGGGGGTTTTCTGGTTTGATGCTTGGATTTTCAAGTAATAGTGTTTTTGAGGAACTCCCTCTTTTTCACTTTGAACTCGTGAGCTGGGATAGAAAACAGAGACAGAATGGGAGGGAAAATGGGGTACTGTTACATGCAGTATGGGCAGTGAGGAAGGAGGGATGGTGTTCTGATTTCACCATCCTTCTCACTCCTATTTATAGGCTTTTGTGGTGCCACCTCACCCGAAAATAATGTTAAAATAATGCTGGCTCCTTCAGCACTTAATTGCCTTGTAATTAGCCACTAATCCTCAATTAACTGCCCGATTAATTTAATTACTCGTAATTAAATTAATTTAATCTTCATCCAATAATTTTTTTATTCATCCTCCAAAATAAATATTTATATATATATATATATATATATATTCCCTCAAACATACATATATTAAATATTTTACAAATATCCCCAAAAATACAATTAAAATTAATTCCATAATTTTAATTAAAAATTAAGGGTCTTACAGTACGTAAAAAGTAGAAGTCGACCAGAAGATTGTATTGTTGAACGGTACATTGTCGAAGAAGCTACTGAATTTTGTACTGAATATCTATCCAATGTTGAATGAATAGGACTTCCTATGTCTCGTTATTCGGGAATAATAACAGGAGAAGGGATAATTGAAAAGAGAGTAATGACTATATCAAGAACAGAATGGGAGCAGGCACAATTGTATGTTCTGCACAATGATGATGAGGTTCAACCATATGTTATAGTACATATGGATCAGTTATCTAGTTTGAACATGAACAGGAATAAAAATTGGATAACACGAGAGCACAATCGAAGTTTTATCCCTTGGCTAAAAAATCACATTAGCTCAAAGTTTGATATAGACCCCGCTTCAATTTTAGAGAGATTGAGGTGGCTAGCAAATGACCCGAGTTTACATGTCTTTTCTTACACCGGTTATGTAATTAACGGCTATACATTTTATACCACAAAACAAGATGAGCAAACCACTAGGCAAAATAGCGGAGTCACTCTAGGTAGCTGAAGCGATGCATATCTCAAGTGCAAAAGACAAAAACCCAATATATGCAAATCTATCATATTTTGGGGTTATCGAGCACATATGGGAGTTGGATTACACAATGTTTCGTGTTCCCATCTTTGGTTGCAAGTGGGTCAATAATAATAATGGCGTTCGGATTGATGAGTTAGGGTTCTTGCTTGTCGATTTTAGTAGGAGGGATACAAAAATAAGGCTTTAACTTTAGCGTCGCAAGCTCAACAAGTGTTTTATGTCATTGATCCTGCTGATGATAAATGGTCTGTTGTCCTATCGATCAATAAAATAAGTGATGATAACAACAACGTTGAAGATGTTGGTAATGATACTTTCTTTGCGACATCACAACCATGTGAAATTGATTCAACTGATGATGATTTATATCTTAGAGATGATCATGATGAGGGAATTTGGATTAATCCATCGTTTCGTATCGTTAATGGACAAACAAATGTGAATCCCACTAGGAAAAGAAGAAGGGCATCTTAAATGTGTTTATGTGTTTTATATAAGTCATGTAATGATCTGTACTCATTGTGTAAAATTTCATGTAACTTGATTTGCCAGAACTGAGTATTTGATTTTATGCTTATATATTGATTTTCTGCCAGAACTTGAACTGATCATGTAATTTATCATTGATATATATACAGGCATTGATATACTGATTTTCTGCCAGAACTTGAACTCATCATATAATTTTTTTAATTATATTATTTAATTATTTTAGAGATGACAATTTGATAATTTTTTTAATTATAATCTGAACTCATCATATAAGTTGATATGAACAATTTGGTATCCATGAGTATGGATATAGCACAGCGCTTTCGCACATATATGCTGTAGAAGGATTTTAAAAAATAAATTACAATTATAAGAGAAAAACATTTACAACGCTTTTGCCCATAAGCGCTGTAAATGGTTTCAAAAAAATAAATTACAATTACAAGAGAAAAACATTTACAGCGCTTTTGCCCATAGGCATTGTAAATGGTTTCAAAAAATAAATTACAATTACAAGAGACAAAACATTTACAGTGCTTTTGCCTATAAGCGCTGTAAAAGGATTTTAAAAAATAAATTACAAGAGACAAAACATTTACAGCGCTTTCGCCCGTAATCGCTGTAACATTCTTGACAGTGCTTGTGGGCAAAAGCGCTGTAAATTACAAGTACATAAATTACAAGTACAAAACATTTACAACACTTATGGGAAAAAGCGTTGTAAAATGCTAAGTAAAATACAAGTACAAAACATTTACAGCGTTTATGGTAAAAAGCTGTAAAATGCTCATATAACTATATAAGCACTATAAAATACTATTTAAGGCGCTCTTTGGAAAAGCACTATAAAAGGATTTTTTTTTTATAATATTATGTAAACTGATAATATAAGAAACTACCTATTCATTTTCTTCTTCATTACATATATTCTCATCCCTACGAACTTGACAGTGTGAAACCCCTTATTCATTACGTACTCTCTATATGAACCATTCTTTTTATACGAACCCTTCTCCCTAGTGCAAACTCTTCTCGTTGTCCACATTCATTACGTACTCTCTGTTTTCATTATTCTCCATTTTCACTACATTCTATCCCGACGACCATAAAAGTTTTTCAGACGCTTTTTGTTCAGTTTTTTAAAGCGCTCTGTTGAACCCTAGTGTTATCTTCTCATTGCACAAGACATTTCTATTTGTATTTCTGCGACGTCGTAACCCTAAACTACAGGTATTGTTATTCATATCTCGTTGTCATTAAACTTATAGTGTATGTTGTATTTATTCAATCTGTTGTTGTCACTAAACTGCATGTCGTACTTATATTGCATGTTACACTTATACTGTGTGAAATGTGTAGATAAATGGATTCCAACAATGAATTAGGTCGTCAAAACGACAAAGTTGTAAACACTGACGTTGTAAACAATAAAACTGTCAACGCTAAAGGCTATGTAAGCGAAGTGAAGCGTGGGGCAACTATAATGCAAAAAGTCATTATAACAAGAAGTACTGGAATAAAATTTGAGGTATATATACTATACTTTTGTTTAGATTTTATTTTTTTTTCTTTTTTGAAAGCAATCAGTTACACTCTAGCTATGAATTTATTAGGTGGGATGGAATGAAAGTGGCCAGCCGATTGAGCCCAACAATTCAATGATGGTAAGCTACATCAGTACTGTTGTCCGCCAAAATATCCCAATAACAATCGATGACTGGAGAGACAAAGCATTGAAGGATGCTAAAGACATACTGTGGAGTGATGTACAAGTAATTAAATTTTTTACTCTATTTTTTTGTTATTAATTATAATTTTTTCCATTGAAATACTTTTATTCAAACTCTTTATTTATTTGGTTTTTAGAGCGCTTTTAACATTGAAGATGTGCGTAAAAATTACGCACTTAGAGTTGCCGGTAAAAGCACTCCATGTATTATTATTTTGTACCTTGAATTACTATATTAAATGCCACCATAAGATGAAGTTATCAGAGGCAGAAGCTGAAGTCACCAGAGGCAGAAGATGAGTAATCAGAAGTTAAAATCAGACCTGAGGATACACCTCCAGAAGTCACCAGATAATGCATCCAGAAGGTACCAGAGGATGCATCCTAAAAGCACCAGAGGATACTCCAGGATGTCAAAATACCATCAGAGGATATCTTTCCTGGCCCAGATTAGAAGGAAGAAGAGTCCAGAAGGAGACCTGGACCAGACCAGTAGGAAGCCTGCCAGAGGGAGAGTTGATCCATACTAGAAGGAATCATAAATCTGACTTGGTCCAGAATTTATTCTGACCAGAAGATAGCTTCGCAGTGAAATGATAAACAGTCCAGACTTGATCTAGACTTAACCAGAGCTTCGAATAATTGGTCCAGAACAAGTGACTTGGTTCAGATTTGGCCCATATCAGAAGATAGCTTGGTTCAGAGTATGAAACTAAGTCCAGACCAAAAGAAATGATGTCCAGATTTAATCCAGACCTGATCCATATCAAGAGGTAAATGTCCATAATTAAATATCCTTTGTCCAGAGTTAATTTCAGTTCAATCTAGGCCCAATCCAGAATTGGTTCAGATCAGAGGGAAGGTGTTCAGATCAATGGTCCAGATTTAAGCATCATGGCCCAATGTAGGCCGAGAACAGAAGATCAGACCATATGGCCTAGTGATGGCCGAGATCAGAAGATCAAAATGTGTGGTCCAGTGTTGGCCGAAATCAGAGGATCACATCCGATCACTTAGTATGGTCTAGATGTGGACGAGAGCAAAAGATCAAGCGGTTCAGATTGAATCATGATAAGTGGAGTCGTGATTATATTTAATCAAAGTATTAAACATATTCGATACAAAAATAAAGAAAAGTCTTGTGGAATTCAGAAGCTATTGGCGGGAAGAAAGATTTGTTCCAGAATTAATTAAAGTTAGGATTGGTCAAAGTTACTTTCAAAGGCAATCTGGAGCAGAAAAAGATATGTTTTTTATTTAAGAGAAACCCGATTGGACAAGTTATTTTTACAAGAGAATGCAACAAGATACAGCTCGAATTTAAGCTTGGAAGAGACCTTAATCTGCATCTATAAAAGGAGGCTAAAGCAGAAGACTTAACATCGAAAATCACAAAAGAGTCATACATTTCAGAAGCAAGCACTCGTGTTTTTCTTTCCCTTGTGTTAGATCTAAGTTGTTGAAGTAGAGTCTACAATTTGAGGGAGTCAGAAGGGGTAGCAGATTACTTAGCAATTAGATTCTAGGCGTTGTAATTCCTTCTACAATCTGGGGTTGTCAGATTGGTAGGAGAAGACTTAACTTGAGAAGTCAAGGTGCTGTATTCCTCAAAAGTCTAGGATTGTTAGACTGTTTGAGAAGACTGACTTGGAGGGTCAATGGTGTCGTTGTAATTCAATTTTTGAATTAGTGAAATCCTTCAAAGTGAAGGGACTGGACGTAGCTTTGTTAACGGTGAACCACTATAAAATTCTGGGTTTTTATTTTTACTTTATATCCGTTGCTAACTCTGTTTGATTTATACATCAGATTTTGTTATAAAACTGCAAAAACAAAAAAAAGTATTCAAGTTAGTCAAACACAATTCAACCCCCCTTCTCGTGTTTGCACCTTCAAGAAGCACTGAAAACCTTATCGAAGCAAGTTGCGTACTTGGTTAAAAAAGATAAGGAAAAACAACTTCAATGTGAAATGCAAATAGAAAGTGAAGATGGAAGTTGCAACATTGGTCATAAAAGTCTACCGAAGGTAATTAATTACTTAACGAAATAAGAAATTCATTAAACCTAATTGTTTCACGTACTTATGTATTAACCGTTGATTTAATTTAGGGTGTTTCACGTTGCTGCCTTTTAATTTAGGGTGTTATCTGTAAGACCCTTAAATTTAAAATTTAATTATCGAATTAATATTAAGTGTATTTTAGGGATATTTGTAAAATATTTAATATATGTATGTTTTGAGTGAATATATATATATATATTAATATTTATTTTGGATGATGAATTAAGATTATTGGATAAAGAGTAAATTAATTTAATTACGAGTAATTAAATGAACGGGTAGTTAATTAAGGGATTATCGGCTAATTGCGACGAGACTGGTTAAGTGCTGAGGATCAGACAAGTGTCGGGTGAGGTGGCACCCACACAAGCCTATATATAGGAGTGAGAAGGATGGGTAAAATCAGAACACCATTCCTCCTCCTCTACTGCCCTTACTGCATGTAACAGTACCCACCTTCTCCTTCCCTCCCATTCTGTTTTCTGTTTCCAGTTCGTTCAAAAAAAGAAAAGAAAAGAGAATTCCTCAAAAGTGACATTAATTGGAAATCCAAGCACCAAACCAGAAAACCCCCAGTACAAAAGTTGTTCCCCTCATCATTCCGGAGCTAGAGAACCCATTTTCGTAGCAGCAAACGCAAGCGGGAGTTTCGCTAATTTTTGACGCGTAAACGGGAACGAAAATAGAAACGGGAGCAGTAGTAGAAACACAACAAGGGTAAGGGCACCTTCCACTTTCTAGTTGCATTAGGGTTGCAAATGCATAACTGTCATGAAATTACTGATGTTTTCATCATTGTTTGAAGAAAAACTATTTTTGCAATGACATTTTGAAAAATGAAGAAAATGCATTCTGTTGATGTGTAGTGATTCTGTGATGGTTTCTGTTTGGTTGAATGCATTAATGCTGTTTTGTTTATGTGGGGAGTTGAAAAATTTCTTGCATGTTATTTTTAAGATGATCGAAATGCATATTTACAAAACTGTTGTGCTGGTTGCTATAAAATGCGAAAATGTACTCTGTTGGTGTTTTGGTGTATGTGATGCTTGCTGTTTTGCTGAATGCATTAATGTTGTTCTATTTGTGTGAAAAAGCTGGAAATGCTTTGCATGTTGTTCTGTTTGTGTGAGAAAGTTGGAAATGCTTTGCATGTTGTTCTGTTTGTGTGAGAAAGTTGGAAATGCTTTGCATGTTGTTCTGTTTGTGTGAGAAAGCTGGATATGCTTTGCATGTGTTTTGAGGAATGATCAGAATGTAAATGGTTAAAAAGGTCTTTTGCTGTGGTTGACATTTTTATTTGAGTGGTTTAAGCAAAACTTTGATGAATGAACTGGTGTTACTGATGTTTTAAAAGAGAAGGATTTAAAATGATGAAAGTGTTTTTCTGGAAAAACTATATTGATGAAAAATGTCTGAGTTTTGTGAGTGGTAAAACTGTTTTGGGGTTGTTGGTTTTTCAAAGGAAAAAGTTTGAAAATGTGTTGTAGTTTCAGGAAAATTTCACTGAATTGGAAGGTGTATTCGAATACAGGTTTAGGGTTTTCAAACTTGTATTCGAATACGGGCCCCTGTATTCGAATACAGAGGAAGGATTTTTGATTTTGAGTTATCCTCTGTATTCGACTACGACTCTGTCGTATTCGAATACAGAAGTAAAGTTTTAACACTGTATTTGCATCTGTATTCGACTACGACAGTCTCATATTCGAATACAGGATGCTGACTTTCACAATTTTTGCTTCTGTATTCGAATACAAGGGAGCTGTATTCGAATACAGATTCGGGTTTTTTTCCAGAAACTTAAGTTTTAGCTTCTGTATTCGAATACAAGGAAGCTGTATTCGAATACAGATTCGTGTTTTCCAGAAAATCAAGTTTTAAACACTATCATGTGAATCTTAAAGTGTTGGGAAACATTGGAAAGGTTTGAAATGATTTAAAATGGAGTTTTTGAAATAGTTTTGAAGAGGAGATGATGAAGTTCTTGAAAACCTTAAACGATGTTGGGAAAATGCTGAATGGACATTGTTTTGTCTTCTGTAGTCGACTACAGGTATGCTGTATTCGAATACAGAGTGTGAAATTGCAGTTTTATGCTTCTGTATTCGAATACAAGGGAGCTGTATTCAAATACAGATTCGTGTTTTTTCAGGAAATCAAAGTTTTAAATATTGTTTTATAAACTTTAAGTGTTGGGGAGTATTTGGGAAGGTTTGTGACAAATTAAAACTGGAATTTTGTGATAGTTTGAAGCGGTGGTGATGAAGTTTTTGGGACTTTACTGATGTAGTGAAAAATGTTGATTTGTGCACTGAGATTGCCTCTGTATTCGAATACAAGGAAGCTGTATTCGAATACAGAGTATTAATTCTGCACTGTTTTGGCTTCTGCATTCGAATACAGAGAAGCTGTATTCGAATACAGATTCGTATTTTCTAGAAATCTCAGTTTTAAACACTGTTTTATGAATTTTAAGAGTTGGGGGAAAGACTTATGATAATTAAGAATGGAATTTTGAGATAATGTAAAGTGATAATGATTGCTTGAATGTTTAATCATTTATGTGTTGATGATGAAATTAATTGTGTTGAGAGGTTTTGGGAAAATGATGGAAATGTTGAATTTTCCTGATAAAGCATACTGTTTCAGTGAAGAGAAAACACTGCATATTCATGCATTTCATAAGTCAGGTGGTGACCGCAATGGGCCACAGAGTAATGCGGTAACCGTGATGGTCCGCGAAGTTAAGTAGTAACCACAATAGTGGGCTACGGAATGGCCGCGTGTTCGTGGTGGTCCATTCTATCCGTGCGAGGATTTAACTTCTGTGTATTTGGCCTGTGAGAGGCTAATACACGTGAAAGTAGTAACCGTGATGGGTTGTAGAGTGGCCGCATGTTCGTGGTGGTCCATTCTATCCGGGCTACCGAATGGCCGCGTGTTCGTGGTGGTATATTCAAATACGTAAAACGTGCTGGTCTGTTGAGTGACTGCACTGGTGCTGATCTGTTGAGCGATTGCACCTAGTCTTGAGGGCCGTTAAAGTCAAACATATTTAAATTGTGCTGGTCTGTTGAGCGACTGCACTAGTGCTGATCTGTTGAGCGATTGCACCTGGTCTTGAGGGCCGTTAAAGTCAAACATATTTAAATTGTGCTGGTCTGTTGAGCGACTGCACCTTGGAAATTCCAAGAAGTTGAATACATGAGCATATACATATTGCATCGGGGTGATTGACCGGTGGGTCACGATTTGGTAATATGATGATGATTGGAAAGTGATGTGTGTAAGTACGTTTTAAAATCTGAATTTCTGATAAATGATTGTGATTGCTGAAGTGTTGGCTGTACTTACAACAGGTCTTCCATATTAATTAGTTGATGTTTGAAAAAGCATATATGTCATGAAATTTCAAATGAGCATCCTTAATTTTCATCATTGTTATATGATATGCCATGGATGTATTTGTTTCTGTGAAATAAATGCTATGTATTATGTGTTAATTTCGGTCGGTGACCGTTTACTATTATTGTGGAAATTGGACTTTGCCCTCAGATGAACCCCAAACCCGTCCCACCGACAGTTACACTAACGACGAAGGCGTCGTTAGTTTTCCTTGATATTCGTATACGGAGTCTTTGTGGACAACGCAGAGGGACGGACAGCTGGCTGAAGACGAGACTTGTAGAGGATGCGGCGGGGACCGTGCTACTGTAGCTTAGTGCATGATCAGTTAGATTTGATGTATAGGATTTTGAGCTGGAAAATGTAATCTGTTTTAATTTGGGAATTATTGAACTACTTTTCCGCTAAACACATTCCGCACTCTGATATTTTCTTCTGAGATGTTATGACACTGCTCTTCTTTTGAAATGTATTAATGTTATTATTATGATGAAGTTATTTAATTACGTTCATCGATTAAATTACGACGTACTATTTTATGAAATGAATTAAAGGAAATTTTATTTCAACTTTTTTGAAGGAATAATTGGGAAAATCATTTTGATTATTTATTTTTAAAAAAAAATACACTCGCGCTGTGTTTTAAACTCGGGGTGTTACATTATCCTATGATATAGAACTTTTAATCTGGACATTTATCCTCTAATATTGTTATTTTAATCTGGACATTTATCCTCTGAAATTTATCCTTAAATCTAAACATTTATCCTCTGATCTGGACTGGGTATGGACTAAGTCTGGATTGAATCTGAATTAATCTGGACTAAGTCTTATGTTCTGGACAATTATATCTTTTGGTCTGGACCAAGTCATTTGTTCTGGACCAGTTATCTTCTGCTCTGGACCAAGTCTGGATTAAGTTTGGACTGATTCTTATATTCACGACCAAGCTATCTTCTGGTCAGGATTAAGTCTGGACCAAGTCTGAGTTATGTTTCTTTCTGGTCTGGAACAAGTCTCCCTCTGAAAAACTTCCTTCTGGTCTGGACCAAGTCTTCTTCTGGACTTTGCTTCCTTCTGATTTGGGCCAAGAAAGATATCCTCTGATGATGTTATTTGTCATTTGATGTTTGCTTTTGATGACATCCTCTGGAGGTGTATCCTCTGGTTTCCTCTGGTTGCATCCTCTAGTACCCTCTGGATGTTTTCTCTGGTTGCATCCTCTAGTACCCTCTGGATGTTTCCTCTTGTCGAACCTTCTGGTGACATTTCTATCCTCTGGTTGCTTCCTCTGGATGTATCCTCTGGTGGTGTCATCATATGATTTTGCACAGCCTCTGATTTGTTCTTCTAAGTCAAAATACAATTTACTTAAAATACTTTTGTTAACATCAAAACTTTGATTGAGAGAACCAACTTGGTTCCAACAATCTCCCCCTTTTTGATGATGACAAAACTTTGTATTTTTTATAACTACTTCTTTCTTTTGACTTTGACTCCCCCTAGGACTAAGCTTTATTTTATTTTGACTTTTTCTCCCCCTAAGTCAAATGCCCCAGATTATAAAAAAATACATCTTACTTGTCTTCCCCTACCCGCATGGTGGTGAAAGGAACATTGTACAATACTGTGGGAGAAGTATTGCACAACAAAGATGTCCATGTCAGTCATGTTAAATTGTCGCATGTGGTAGCTTCAGAACCACTTGCACAGTTGCCTATCCCCGACAACGACGGAGATATGAAACTTTTGGGAGAAGCAATAGGTAGCTATGTGGCGTTGCCTATCCCCGCTGCACCGCAGATGCAGGTCCGTGGTAAAAATAAACCTTCCAAAATGCAAAAACTAGATCGAAGAAAATCAGTTGCTCTTCCTAAAATAAGTCAACCACGTCTTGCTTGATTTGGGTCATGTCTTGACACAACAACAAAGATGAATATGAAGAGCAGCAATGATGCACATATGCTAAACATGGAAAAAAGTATATTCGGAGAAGAGTATTTAGAAATACTTGGCAAAGAGCAAATATATGAACTTCTCGATCATAAAGAGCTGAGTGCTACTGTAATCAGCATATACATCAGGTAATATAAATACTTTATTTAAGATAAAAATTACCTTTTAATTGCATCACTGCCACATTAATTTATTGATATTATAATCTAATTTTATATTTGAAGGTTTTTGTACGAGAAGTTGGTGTGCACGCGGAAATTGTCAAGTAGATTTTCATTCTTATCTTCGCATAAACTATCCATGTTTAAACTCGATCTAGATAATGTAAATAAATATGTAGTTGATATACTTATAGAAAATAAAGAGAAGGACAATATGTTTCTGGCACCATACAATTCAGGGTACGTAATTAGATACTTTATCTATATCTTTTTTAATTTATGATATTATGAGTTGTGTAAACAAATTTGCCAACCAAATTTGTGTTGTTGTAGGCAACATTGGGTGTTGTTTGCCATAAATGCGACTTCTGAAATTGTATATTATTTAGATCCATTGCACGGTCATTTCAACAATCACCCTGATATAAAGAACATCTTCGACACATAAGTAATAATAATTTATTTGTTACATATATAAATAATGTGTTTGGTCATTGAATAATAATCACATTTATTTGATAGTGTTGTGCAAGTTTTCCGCGCTCAAAGGGGTGCTTCAGTGTCGAAGAATAAGTCAAACAACATCACATGGCTTCCAGTAAAGGTTTGAAATTTTTGTTATAGAACTTAATTATATGCCTTTAAATTTTCATTTACAATCAATGCATAAATATTTATTGGCGTACATGTTTTATTTTATAGTGTCCGTGTCAAACTAACAACATAGACTGCAAATACTATATAATGAGGTTCATGAAGAGTACTTTATTTTTTGAATCGTTTATATTTTGATTTTCGTTATTTTAACTTATATTTTGATTTTCATAAGTTAGAATCGTTATTTTAACTTATATTTTGATTTTCATATATAAACGATTCTAACTTATATTTTGATTTTTAGAGTACGTTATTTTTTTTGTATTTTCAATATCGCTATTGTATCATTTTACAGTACTAGATACTAGAGCGCTTAAAAGCGCTATAAAAGATTTAAAAAAGCTCTGTAAAAACAATTTTTTAGCGTAGTGTCTAGAAGCCACCCTGAATGTTATTGACTACAAGAAAAAATAATTCAAAATTAAATATTAAAAATGTAAATTGAATCCCCTACCATAATACCATAATACTAAATTTACATCAAAATTGTATGATTATTAAGGAAAAATATTAAATTAAAATATAAAATGAAGATGAGATAGAAGAAAATGAAATGAATAGATAAAGAGTTATAGAGAATGCCCTTGAAAAAATTACAACATAATTCAAATCTTAAAAAATGACACGACATTATCACCGATATGACAATAAATACAAGAAACACATAATTTTATTTGACAATATCTTATGCTTCCAAATAATAACTATCTACTATTTTATGTTTGGTCATTCAAAACTTGATTAGTAAAAAATTATATTTTTAATATTTTACTACAAAATACTCACTTGAATTTTTTTGATTTCAACACATTTATTTAAATTCCTTAAAAGAAACATATCTATTTAAATTAGTCTATCTCACTCCATTCTAAATAAATTGATGATAGGGCGGACAAAAGCAGACAAATTGATCTGTTTTATGGCAATGGATATATATAATTTGGGTAGGGTAATATAGTACTCGTCTCCATATCCACAGTTTAAAAAAATACTCATACCGATGATTATCAACTTTAATACTTATACCTTTGCTCTGTGTACTTAAGTGTCCATACCCATACTCACTACCGCACTTTAACAAAAATATATCGATAAATAATCGCTATTGTTTTGATTAAATTTAAAAAATTTGCAAATATTTTAAATCCAAATCATAAAGTATTACAAACCACTGTATTTTCTAACTCAAAATATGCAAAAATATCAAATGATCTCACATTACTACAATAAACATAAAAAAATCCGAAATAATATTTTATGAAATTGTAAGTCCTTGGGCGGTATTATCCGAGATTTGTAAAAAAAATTCATATGTGTATTATATATGTTTATTTTTCAGGAAGATCCAAAAATTATGAAATGGATAACATAAATTCATTGATTTGCTTGGAATAAAAAGGAGAGGTAGAGAGACATGAGATGGTAGAGAGTGAGAGAGATAGTAGACATAGATTGGAGGGGGAGATATACATGCATAAGAGAGTAGAGAGACATATGTGTATTTAGAAAAATCACTTGGACGGTATTCTACGAGATTTGTAAAACAAATTCATATGTGTATTATATGTTTATGTTTCAGGAAGATCCAAAAATTATGAAATGGATAACATAAATTCATTGATTTGCTTGGAATAAAAAGGAGAGGTAGAGAGACATGAGATGATAGAGAGTGAGAGAGATAGTAGATAGAGATTGGAGGGGGAGATATACATGCATAAGAGAGTAGAGAAACATATGTGTATTTAGAAAAATCATGTATTTAAAAAATAGTTTTTCAAACAAACATGTTTTCTTAAAAATCATTTTTATGTCATTTATGGTAATTTTGTAGTTTACAAAAAATCATTTTTATAAAGTTCTATACAAATAGGTTAAAAATCATTATACAAAAAAACTCATTCTACAAAAAAAAAATCATTTTTATAATAGTAAACAAACTGGAGTTAAAAAATCATTATAAAATAATCTCTAAATTATTTAAAACAAAAATTATTTTTATTTAAACTCAAACAAACGCATTCAATAATAATAATAATACTAATAATAATAATAACAATAATAATAATAATAATAATAATAATAATAATAATAATAATAATAATAATAATATAAGTTCGGGTGGGGTGGGTACTATAGAACCCGTATTCACACCCATATCCGTTCAATTTTACAGATAATTACTCAACCTCATACTCATACCTATTATGCAGATTTTACTTTATCAATTGCGAATTTTTTTTTTTTGCAGGTATCCACTAAGTCTGGATCTAATTATTCTCCATTGTTTTATGCCATCTTTTACTGATAGCAGTAGTGAGCACGGACTCACAAAACGAGTATTTTGTTCTTTATGACTGAAAGTTAGAATAAATAAAAAATAGACGGGTAAAAGAAGAAAGGTTGAATCAATATATGTTTTCTAGAAACCAATAAATCAACGGATGCTATGACTAAGGAATCGACTGTATACATTTGAGTGAGACATTATATTCGAAAGGATTAAATTTTTTAATAAAGGTTGTCAATTTCTAATAACTTAGGGTCATGAACATCGAACAAATGTTTTGTATCAGCGGCTTATATTCGATTTTGTAAAAAATAATTATATTCCAGAGTTAGAATTGATTTTGTTGAAAAAAAATTCAACTGACATATATATCTCAAACGAATTTATAAAGAGGATTACTCTACTTTTTATAAAAGTAAATTAGATTTAATAACTAATATAAAAATCTAATTAATATACTATGAAGACTTTATAAATTCGAGTCGTTCACTATATATATTCACACACTTTATCCAATAGTACTGTGAGTGAGGGGTATTGGAAAAAATCAAGTCTCACAAAAATTAAATTAAAGATAAAGTCTAAGATACATTTATAAAGAATGAAATTATTCACTTTACATATTAATTTTGTAAAAATAAGTTTAACCCAATATAAAAATCTAATATAAAATCCTAATATTATCTTTTCGTATAAATCTCCACTTCCTAATTTAATTTCCATGCAAAATCATTATTATGCATTTTATTTTGTTAGTTGATGATTAATTATTTGTTTATTTAATTAATTAGAAATCGTGTGTAAATAACGTGTTAGATGGTGTCGGTTTATTTTAAGAGTGGCCCAAGAATTATTTAGTTGTGTGAATACTCTTTTGTGAGAATGGTAATGACTCATTCTTGATTCTCTTTATCGGTCTTTCTCTTTCGTTAGAATGACATGCTTCTTCAAGACAATTTATTTTAGAAAAATACTATCACACAGTGTCTTTTAACACTTGTAAGTACACTAAAGATTTAATTTAGACGTACATTACGAAAAATTGTGAGATCAAATTTAATTCATAAGAAACATAAAAATACTTTTTAGTTTATGAGAAAATTAAACCGGAACAATGTAGTTCCTACAATTTCTTTAAAATTTGTTTGTTTGATGAACAAAATATAGAGAAAAGAAACAACATCAAAAGAAAAATAAATAGAAAATAGTTTGATTATTTAGTAATTTGGTATAGGAGAAAATGACAAGAAATATTAATAGAAAATAAATATGTGTTTTTATTTTTAAAATAACATAAATATCCTTAAACAAAAATTAGATATGATAAAAGAGATAAAAATAAATAAAATAAACATTTCATTACAATCATATTGATATTTGCTGCATATGTTTCCATATTGAACATGGAGGGATACACTAAGTTTAACAGGGCGCCAATCATAGGCAGGCCATTCTTGAAAACTGCTAAAACAAAAATTGATGTTCGTGCTAAAACTCTATCGATGGAATTTGGTGATAATATCTTTGATGCTATGAAACACCCCATGGAAAAAATTCTATTTTTCAAATTGAATTGTTTGCTAATTTGGTTGATGAAATGTACTTCAATATGTTTGCTACTGATTTTCCTTCACTGTCTGGTTTTGATGATACTTATACTTGTGATTTTTGAAAAGATACTCAATTGTGCTTTGTGTCTGCTGAGATTGAAGTTGCTCTGCAGATTGGTCGTTTTTATGATATTTCTATTGACATAATTGATTTTGCAAACTTAGCTCCGACTACAAGTGTTCTACACTTCGTTGAGCAGTCACCGACTCTAGAGATTAAACCACTTCCTGGAAATTTGAAATACATATTTAGAAGGGAGTGGAAAGTTACCTGTGATTATTTCAGCCAAACTTGAAGATGAAGAGAAAGAAAGATTGCTGCAAATTTTGAGAAAACATAGGAAGGCAATCAGATGGACCTTGGTTGATATTCCTGGTATTAGTCCGTCCATGTGTATGCATAGGATACTACTGGAGGATGGGGTAATATGAATTAGGAAACCTCAAAGGGGACCTAACCCCTTAATTCTTAATGTTGTAAAAAAAGAAGTGACATAGCTCTTATAAGTTGGCATCATATACCCCATCTCTGATAGGCATTGGGTGAATCCGGTGCAAGTAGTCCCTAAGAAAATGGACTCACAGTGGTTAAAAATGAGAATAATGAACTTATCCCCACACGAGTGTAGAACAGTTGGAGGGTATGCATCGATTACTGGAGACTATATCAAGCAACCAGAAAAGATCATTTTCCTTTACCAGCTGGAAGGTATGCATCGATTATTGTTTTCTTGATGGTTTTCCAGGTTATTTTCATATCTATATTGCACTAGAGGACCAAGAAAAAACCACGTTCACTTGCCCTTTCGGCATGTTTGCATATAGGATTATGCCCTTTGGCCTATGCAATGCTCATAACATTTTCCAATGGTGCATGATCAGTATCTTCGCTGATTTCATAGAAAATTGTATAGAAATTTTCATGCATGATTTTATTGTATACGGTTCCTCATTTGATGCATGCTTGAATAGTTTAGATAAATTTTTTCATAGATGCATTAAAACTAACCCTGTGCTGAATTCTGAAAAATGTCATTTAATGGTTGAACAAGACATAGATTTGGGACATGTGATCTATAAAAAGGGGATGGAAATGAATCCTGCCAAGATTGATGTGATTTCTAATTTAACTTACCCATCTTGCGTTCGTGAGGTTCGTTCTTTCTTTGGCCATGCAGGTTTCTACTGGCGCTTTATCAAGGACTTGATCATGATAGCTCTTCCGCTGTCAAATTTGCTGCAAAAAGATGTCACTTTCATGTTTGATGACAAATGCAAGAAGACATTGGATTTCTTAAAGACAACGCTGACCTCTACTCTCATCATTTAGCCACCCAATTGGACCCCCTTTGAAATTATGTGTGACGCATCCAATTATGCAGTGGGAGCAGTCCTTGCGCAAAGGGTCAACATGGCTGCCCATGTTATTGATTATGCTTCTAGGACTTTAGATTCTGCATAGGCTAATTATACTACCACTGAAAAGGAACTTTTTGCGATTGTTTTTGCTCTTGATAAGTTTAGATCATATCTACTAGGTTCCGAGGTAGTTGTTTTTACTGACTATGAAACTTTGATATTCTTGCTGAAGAAACCAGAAACAAAAAATGAGATTGATCTGGTGGATGTTGTTGCTCCAAGAATTTGATTTGGAGATTAAAGATAAAAGTGGAGTTGAGAATCTGGTGGCAAATCACTTGAGCAGAATAAAAATGGATGAGGACACCACCCCTACTCAGGATGACTTTGAAGGTGCAAACACGAGAATGAGGGGTTGAATTGTGTTTGTCAAACTTGATTTCTTTTGTTGTTTTGTTGAATGTTGATGCGAATTATTGGATGAATAATTGATCAAACTTAGCAGCGGATAGTAACAACTTAAGACACAACAATTTATCGTGGTTCACCATTAACTTGGCTACATCCAGTTCCTTCATCCTAAAGGCTTTAATCCACTAATTCAAAATCTTTGAATTACAACACCTGACCGTTCAAGCCAATCTTCTCAAACAGCCTGACAACCCCAGACTTTTGAGGAACGAAAACAACACCTTGACTCTACAAGTTTAAATTCGAAATAAATCTTGCTCAGATTTCCTTCGAAAATTCTGTTTGCCAATCCTGTTTCACTTAAATTAAAACCATATATTTTTAGCTTCAGATTGCACTTGACAATTCTGTTGACCAATCTTGTTTCTTTTAATTTCAAACCATATCTTTTTAGGCTTCAGATTGTATTCGAATTTCTTCAAGTCCTCAGTGATTTTTTGAATCAAATCCCTTTAATACTTTGACCAAATTTCTATCAAAATTTAATCAAGCCTTTTTCGAATTTTAATCAAGTCTTCACTGATTTGCATCATGATTTAAATTCTGGACCGTATGATCCCCTGATCTCGACCAACTCTGGACCATGTAATATGATATGTACCAATTCAGTGATCCTCTGATCTCGACATACTCTGGACCATGTAATCTGATATGTACTAATTCTGTGATCCTCTAATCTCGACCAACTCTGGACCATGTGATCTGATCTGTACCATTTTTTGATCATTTGATCTCGACCAATTCTGGGCCATGTGATCTGATTTGTACCATTCTATGATCCTCTGATCTGAACCATTGATCTTCTAATGTGGAGCATTGATATTTTAATCTGGACCATTGATCTTTTACTCTGGACATTTATCCTCTGATATGGACCAAGTCTGGACTAAGTCTGGATTAAATCTGGATTAAGTCTTATGTTTTGGACAATTATATCTTCTGATCTGGACCAAGTCTAGATCAAGTTTTATGTTCTGGACCATGCTATCTTTGGTCTGGACCAAATCTTTTATTTTGGACCAGTTATCTTCTGGTCTGGACCAAGTCTGGATTGAGTCTTATATTCACGATCATGCTATCTTCTGGTCATGACTATGTTTGGACCAAGTCTGACTTATGTTTCTTTCTGGTCTGGAACAAGTCTCCCTCTGACAAGCTTCCTTCTGGTCTGGACCAGGTCTCCTTCTGGACTCTACTTCCTTCTGATCTGGGCCAAGAAAGATATCCTCTGATGATGTTTTTTTGTTTCTTCCCTTTGATGATATCCTCTGATTGATGTTTGCTTTTGATGACATCCTATGGTATCCTCTGGAGGTATCTTTTGGTGACATCCTCTAGTATCCTCTGGAGGTATCTTCTGGTATCCTCTGGTGACATCGTCTGGTGGTGTCATCCTCTGATTTTGCACATCCTCTGATTTGTTCTTCTAAGTCAAAATACAATTTACATAAAATACTTTTGTTAACATCAAAAATTTGATTGAAAGAACCAACTTTGTTCCAACAAACTTCCCTGATGAGCAACTGTTATAGTTGCATGAGGTGACTCCTTGGTTTGCTGATTTAGTTAATTATCTAGTTTCTGGAGTTCTTCTTGCAGATGCATCTAGTGCACAAATCTACAAACTCAAAAGTGATGCCAAATATGGGGATGATCCATATTTGTGGATATTTTGTAGTGATCAGGTGATTAGGCGATGTGTCTCCCACTATGAGGCTCAGGTAGGGGACATTTTGGTCCTTAACGAAAAGCAAGAAAAGTCTTAGACTCAGGTTTCTTTTGGCTGACTTTGTTTAATGATGCTATTGAGACTTATTGGGCTTGTGAATAGTGCCAAATAATAGGAACAACAATCACTTGTAGGAGTGAGATGCCTCAACAACCTATGCTTTTTTGTGAAGTATTTGATGTGTGGTGTAAGACTCTGGATTTTCTAAAATCTAATTTATGCAATTTTAGTGTTTTTTTTTGTGTTGAATTGCTTAACTATTAGCCCAATTTTTATTTTAGTAATATGTTTAAAATATATTTATAAATATTTGGAGACCCAATTAAAATTATTTGTTAGAGTATAATTTTATTAAGTTATGGAGAATTTCTTATCGACAAATTTTTTAAAATGTCACTTGTTACTGATAAATTCATCTGTCAATTGAGTTGCAACGAGAGTAGATATTTTTATTAAATTAGATTAAGAAGTGAATGATGTGATGTGTGTAAGGGTGATTAAATGTTGTAATGATTATATTGGAAAAAACTTAAATATTTAATTATATTAATTTCTTTCTATTTGTAAGTTAAATAAATAAAAAAGAAGAAAGAACCCAACCTTTTAAAAGCTTCAGCGACCCCCTTAGCTGGACTTCTCATTTTGATAGTGCAAGGAAAGACGACTGAGTTTAAGATTGAACTGGATAATAATTTGAGATGTAATGAAAGGATTTGTGTACTGGCAGTTGCATATATGAGGAGAACAATTTTAGAAGAGCCTCATAAGAGAAAATTGAAAATCCATCCCGTAGCAACAAATATGTATCAGGACTTGAGGCATAATTATTGGTGGCCAGGAATGAAGAGGCATGTAGCGGAGTATGTATCAACTTGTTTAACTTGTTAGAAAGCGAAAGTGGAATGTAAGACCCTTAAATTTAATATTAATTATGGAATTAATATTAAGGGTATTTTGGGAATATTTGTAAAATATTTAATATATGTATGTTTTGGGTGAATATATATATATATATGTAAATATTTATTTTGGGAGATGAATTAAAATTATTGGATGAAGATTAAATTAATTTAATTTCGAGTAATTAAATTAATCGGACCATTAATTAAGGATTAGTGGCTAATTGCAAAAGGATTAAGTGCTGAGAAATCCAGCTGGAAAATCCAGCATTATTGTATCATTGTTTCAAAGGAGGTGGCACTCAAGTGAGCCTATAAGTACACGTGAGGGGCTGGGCAGAAATCAGAACTCCATACCTCCCATTTTGCATGTAATAGTGTTGCATGTAACAGTAACCTCTTCTCCCATTTCTGCCTCCTGTTTTCTGAAAAACAGTTTCACGTTTTCAAAACACCAAAGAGAGAGTTCCTTAAAAGTTCCATTAACTGGAAATACAAACACCAAACCAGAAAATCCTCAGTATTAAAGTTGTTCCCCACACCATTACAGAGCTAGGGAACCCAGTTTTATAGCAGCAAACTCAGACAGCAGTTTCACCGGATTTTGGCGCAGAAACGGGAACGAAAACAGAGACATGAGAAGTAGCAGACACGCAACAAGGGTAAGGGCACCTTCCAACTTTCTAGTTGCATTAGGGCTGTAAAATGCTTGTTGTTTCATTCTGTTTTTGAAGAAAACTATTTTACAATCACATGTTTGAAAAATGAAGATAATGCATTTTTGTGATGTGTAAGGAATCTGCGATGTTATTGTTTTGGTTGTTACTGCAAAGCTGTTTTATTTGTGTGGGAAAGCTGAAAAACGTTTTGCATGTTATTTTAAATATGATTAAAATGCATGTTATAGAACTGTTTTGGAAAAATAGTTTTAAAATGCAAAAATACATTCTGTTTTGCTGCTCTGTGATGCTGCATGTGATTCTGATATGTTGTTAAAGCTGAAATGCTTACATTATTATTCTGATGTTTGAGAAAGACTAGAATATGCTTGCATGTTGTGTTGTTTGTGTAAGAATGCTGAAAATGCCTTGCATGTAGTTTGGAGATGCATGTTCTGATTCTGGTGTGATCATTCTGTTTCTGTTATGGATGATTTGGTGTTAATGATTTTGATTATGCTTCTGTTGTGAATGATTCTGGTGATGTTGATGATTTAAAAGAAAAGGGATTTTTAATGAGGGAAGTATTGTCTGGAAAAAAAAAGTGTTGAATCTGTTTTGTTGTTTGGTTGTTGTTTTAAAAGAAAACAGTTTGAAAAGGGTTGAAATCTCAGGAAATTTTCACTGGTTTTCGAAGGTGTATTCGAATACAACATGGGTGTATTCGACTACAACCTGTAAAATTTCTGTTTTACTTAAGTTTTCAAACTTGTATTCGACTACGATCCCTGTAGTCGAATACAGAAGAAGAATTTCTGCTTCTGATGATTCTGATAATCATTCTGTTTCTACTTCTGATGATTTTGATAATCATCTTGTTTCTGCTTCTGATGATTTTGATAATCATGTTGTTTCTGCTTCTGATGATTTTGATAATCATTCTGTTTCTGCTTCTGGTGATTCTAATAATCATCTTGTTTCTGCTTCTGATGATTATGATAATCATTCTGTTTTTGCTTCTGATGATTCTGATAATCATCATGTTTCCTGTTTCTGATGATTCTGATCATCATCCTGATTCCTGCTTCTGATGATTCTGATAATCATTCTGTTGTTTCTGCTTCTGGTGATTCTGGTATGAACCATTCTGTGCTTCTTCTGATCAATTCTGGATGAAGTCTGGGCGAAGTCTGGGTTATTAAAAATTCGATTGTCATGCCATGTTCTGGTCAAATTATCTTCTGGATTACTTCTTGCTTTTGACAACTTATGGCCTGGAACAACTCTCCACATGGCAGGCTTCACAATAGTATGGTCCAAAGATATCTTCTGGTCACTTCTGGACAAGTATGGACTGTGTTGAAATTACACTGCCAGGCTATGTTCTGATCAGTATAACTTCTTGATTGCTTCTGATATTTGAATCATTCTTGTTTGGAGCAATTCATATTATGGCAGGTTTCCCTCTGGTGTTTTCCAGATGTTCTTCTGATTTTGTTTCTGTTTGATATAAGCCTCCAAAGTTATCTTCTGGACGGTTTTGGACATTCTGGTTTATCTTCTGATAATTCTAGAAATGCATCTTCTGTAAATTCAGAATGTATCCTCTGATACATTCATCTTCTGATGGTTTTTACCGTAGTAATTCAAGTTCAAAATAAGATTCCATCAAGTGTATTTGTACAAATAAAAAGCCATATTATTTAGAACCAACTTGGTTCCAACATCACTCTGTGTTGTTTTCTGATGATTCTGGATGAATCATTCTGTGTTGTTTCTGATGATTCTGGTGTGAATCATTCTGTGTTGCTTCTAATGGTTCTGGGTGAATCATTCTGTTGTTTCTGCTTCTGATGATTCTGGGTGAATCATTCTGTTGTTTTGCTTCTGATGGTTCTGGAGTGCGTCATTCTGGTTCTGTTTCTGATGTTGATCATTCTGGTTCTGTTTCTGATGTTGATCCTTCTGGTTCTGTTTCTGATGTTGATCATTCTGGTTCTGGTTCTGTTTCTGATGTTGATCCTTCTTGTTCTGTTTCTGATGTTGATCCTTCTGGTTCTGTTTCTGATGTTGATCATCCTGGTTCTTTTTCTTATGTTGATCATTCTGGTTCTGTTTCTGATGTTGATCCTTCTGGTTCTGTTCTGATGTTAATCATTCATTCTGGTTCTGTTTCTGATGTTCTGGTGTTGATAATTCCGATTCTAATTCTGTTTCTAATGTTCTGATGTTAATCATTCTGATTCTTGTTCTGTTTCTGATGTTCTGACGTTGATCATTCTGGTTTTGTCTTCTGTATTCGACTACAAGCAATCTGTATTCGAATACAGAATGTTAAAATTGCAGATTTTCACTAGTTTCAACTTATGTATTCGAATACAAGGGATCTGTATTCGAATACAGATTCGTGTTTTTTTCCAGAAACTCAGTTTTTAGCTTTTGTATTCGAATACAAGGAAGCTGTATTCGAATACATATTCGTGTTTTCCAGAAAATCAAGTTTTAAACTCTGCCTTGTGAATTTTAAAGTGTTGGGAAACTTTGAGGAGAATTAAAATGATTTAAAATGGAGTCCTTGATATAGTTTTGAAGAGGAGAGGATGATGTTTTGAAAACCTTTAATGATGTAGTGAAAAATGTTGATTTGTGCACTGAGACTGCCTCTGTATTCGAAAACCAGAGGGCTGTATTCGAATACAAAGTATTAATTCTACACTGTTTTGTGAATTTTAAGAGTTTGGGGAACAATGGAAAAACTTGAGATGATTAAGTATGGAATTTGTGAGGTAATGTGAATTGTTAATGATTACTTAAATGTTTAAGCATTGATGTGTTGATAATAAAATTGGTTATATTGAGATGTTTTGAAATATGATGGAAAGGCATGAATTTTCTGTTATTGCATACTGTTTTCAGTGAAGAGAAAACATTGCATGTTCATGCATTGCATAGTCAGGTGGTACCCGTGATGGGCCACAGAGTTGATGCGGTGACCGTCATGGGCCGCGAAGTTAAGTAGTAATCGTGAGTTATAGAATAGTTCCGCGTGTATTAGACGGTCTATTCTACTCGGACTACGGAATGGTTCCGTGTGTATTAGACGGTCCATTCTATTTGTGCGAGGATTTAACTTCTGTGTATTTGGCCTGTGAGAGGCTAATACATGTAATTGTAGTGACCATGATGGTTATAGAATAGTTCTGCGTGTATTAGACGGTCTATTCTATCCGGGTTTAGAGTAGTTCCGCGTGTATTAGACGGTCTATTCTATCCGGGCTACGGAATGGTTCCGCGTGTATTAGACGGTCCATTCCATTTGTGAAGTCGTGCTGGTCTGTTGAGCGACTGCACTGGTGCTGATCTGTGAGAGATTGCACCCTGGTCTTGAGGGCCGTTAAAGTCCGACATATATAAATCGTGCAGGTCTGTGAGAGACTGCACGTGTGCTGGTCTGTGAGCGACTGCACCTTGGTGATTCCAAGAAAATTGTATACATGAGCATATACATATTGCATTGGGGGTTTGACTGGTGGGTCACGATTGGATTATGATGATGAGTGGAAATTGAATGTGTGTGAGTACTGTTCAGAATTTGAATTTCTGATTTAATGATTGTGATTTGCTGAGGTGTTGATTGTACTTATCACATATTTCATAATAATTGGCTGCTGTTTTTGAAAAGGCATATATGTCATTAAATTTCAAATGAGCATTATTATTTTCCTCATCATTGTCATATATTATGCCATGAATATATGTGTTGTTGTGAGATATATGCTATGTGCTTATTTGTTAATTTCGGTCGGTGACCCCTTGCTATTATATTGTGGACTTTGGGCTTTGCCCTCAGATGTTACCCGAACCCGTCCTACCGACGGATACACTAACGACGGAAGCGTCGTTAGTTTCCCCTGATCTTTACGTACGGAGTCTACGTGGACAACGCAGAGGGATGGACGGTTGGCTGAAGACGAGACTTATAGAGGATACGGTGGAGACCGTGCTACTGTAGCTTAGTGCATGATCAGTCTAGACTTTTGTATAGGGTCTTGAGTTCTGGGAAATGTAATTTTATTTTGGGAATTAATGTATTACTTTTTGCGCTGTATTATTCTGCACTTTGACACTGATTGGGTGATAAACTTTGAAATGAACTGATTTTATTTTTATTCCCTTGATATTAATTTTGGAAAACTCGTTTTAATTATTTATTGAAAAAAAAAATGCACCCGCGCTGTGTTTTAAACTCGGGGTGTTACATGGAACATCAGCGATCTGCCGGAATGTTACAACCTTAGATATACCTGAATGGAAGTGGGACAACATTTCGATGGACTTTATAACTAGATTTCCGAAAACAAGGAGAAAGAAAGGTTCTATTTGGGTGATAGTGGATCGATTAACTAAATCTGCATACTTTTAATCAGTAAAGACCATCTATAAGGTAGATAAGCTAACAAAGATTTACATTGTTGAGATTGTGAGATTACACAGAGTACCATCGAGTATCGTAGCAGACCGTGGCCCGAAATTCACGTCACACTTTTGGGGAGCGTTGCGAACAAAATTAAGATTGAGTTTAGCATACCATCCGCAAACAGACGGACAAACTGAGAGAACGAATAAGTCCTTGGAAGATTTGTTGAGAGCATGTGTATTAGATGATAGAGGAAGTTGGGATGATGTATTGCCATTTATTGAGTTTACCTACAGCAATAATTTCCATGCAAGTATTGGAATGACACCATATAAGGCTCTATATGGACGCAAGTGCTAGACGCCTTTATGTTGGTATAAGAACGGTGAAAGTATGATTGTAGGACCTGAGATGGTGCAACAGACTACATATAAAGTCAAGAAGATAAAAGAGAAAATGAAGATCTCGTAAGACCGTCAAAGGAGTTATGCAGACAAGCGTCGCAGACCTTTAGAATTTGAGTAGGGTGATCATGTGTTTCTAAGAGTCACACCTACAACTGGAGTTGGCAGAACCATTAAATCGAGGAAATTAACCCCGAAATTTGTTGGACCATACCAAATTACTGCACGAATTGGACCAGTGGCTTATCGAACTGCGTTGCCTCCGATACTATCCAATATCCACGAAGTATTTCACCTGTCGCAATTAAGGAAATACATTTCGGACCCGTCACATGTGATCGAACCAAACACAATTCAACTAAAGGATAACTTGTCATTTGAAGTACTACCTGTAAGATTTGAGGACAAGAAGATTTAGCGGTTACGGAACAAGGAAGTTTCGTTGGTCAAAGTGATTTAGAACCCAACTACTGGAGATGCGACTTGGGAACTGAAGAATAAGATGAGGGAACAACACCCTGATTTGATTATCGACGCGTAGTTTCGAGGACAAAACTAATTTTAGGAGGGTAGTAATGTAAGAGTTTGGATTTTCTAAAATCTAATTTATGCAATTTTAGTGTTTTTTTGTGTGTTGAATTGCTAGGCTATTAGCCCAATTTTTATTTTATGAATTAAGTACCAAAAATATATTTTATTAGAATTAGTAATATGTTTAAAATATATATAATAATATTTGGAGACCCGATTAAAATTATTTATTAGAGTATAATTTAATTAAGTTACGGATAGTTTCTTATCGACAAAAATTTTAAAATGTCACATGTTACTGATAAATTTATCTGTCAATAGAGTTGCAACAAGAGTAGATATTTTTATTAAATTAGATTAAGAAGTGAGTGATGTGATGTGTGTAAGAGTGATTAGATGTTGTAATGATTATTTTAGTAAAAACTTAAATATTTAATTATATTAGTTTCTTTCTATTTGTAAGTTAAAAAAAAAAGAAAGAACCCAGCCTTTTAAAAGCTTCAGCGACCCCCCCTCCCTCGACTTCTGATTATGTTTCCTCCCTTCTGTTCTTCTTTTTCTTTTTTTAGACAAAAAAAAATTGTGTTGGTGCTTTGTTTGAAAAACACAAAATCTCCATTTTTGGCCAAGATCAAAACCTTATTTGAAAAAACTATTTGATGACAAAACATTCCCCTCCTCATTGTGAAGCTTTCAAGAAAACTCACTTGAGGTAAACTTTGTTTTCTCTTCCCCATTTACATGAAAATAGAGAGCTTGAAATTTTAGTTGTTTGACAAACTATTGATTGATTCAATAAAAGAGGGTCATGTGTTCTTTTATTTTGGTGTTTGTGTTGGATAGAAATGATAAGATTTTTTTGGAGTGTTTTGTTGCAAAATTTCTTGTCCAGAAATAAGTGATATTTCTTCTTGAATTATTATTCCTTCTTCATGCTTGTGTTATTGTTGTTATTTTAATTTCATTTTTACTTTAGTTATTAATGCTTGTGTTGTTGTTGTTGTTGTTTTTAATTTCATTTTGCTTGTTACTTTGTTTTAAAAAAATGTTGAATTATAAGTGTTAGTAACTTGAATAAAAAAAATTGATTTTTGATGTGTTTGAGTTATGTAATGAGTTGTTTTCAAATAAATGAGTTTGAGCTGAAGTTGAAACCTTACAAAAAATTGAGAGTTGTGAAAAAGTTCAAATTTTAACTAAGCTAAAGAGTTTGAGCAAAAGGTTAGATTATAAAATTAATATGTTTGAGTTAAAAATGTTACTTTTTTAATTACTCTTGGACTGAGTTTAAAGAAAAGTTTTAGAGTACTTTGTTAACTCAAATTTTTGTGCTCTAATGGTTGAGTGGTATAAATTGAAAGATGAAAAGATTTAATTTTGGAATTGTGATGTGGTTGGATAAATTTTGGTGGTGAACAAATTTTTATAAATCTGTATGTTTATGTTGTTAGCTCCTTGAGTCTCGAAAAGGAATCGAGACCGTTGACACCGAGTTAGCGGTGGGAAGAACTCTTTATGTTGTTGTGGTGATTAAAGAAAAATGATTTTTCTTAGTTTATGCCTTTCCAAAAATAGTTGTTATAATTGATGATCAAGAATGTATACATGTGATTATCAAATCTTTGAAATTGTGTTTTAAGGAAAATTAGTGAATTGTGGATTCAAGTATTTATATATGTATACTTTCAATCATTAGAAAAATTTGCATGATTTTAATTTAAGTTTCAAGTTTATAAAGTAAAGATTAAAATCTTGAGTTAGAATTTCATTTTTTTTAAAGATTCCAAGTTTCATGAATTAAAATACAAGCTTTGTTAAAAAAAAATATATATTTTGAAAGGAATGAAACTATTTCAAAGAGTAGTTAGAGCTTTGAAACTAGAAAAAACATTTACTGATATTCTTGTGTGGTTAAGTTGTTATGAGGTAAATACTTTGATTGAGCATTTAATCTTTATAAATATAGTTATTTGAAACAAAAAAAAAAAAACGAGTTATGGCAATTTTGAGAAAATTTGTTGTTACACTACAAGAAAAAACCTATATACCTACAGAAAATTACCTACGGACCTTAGTCCGTGGGTAAATTATAAATTACCCACGGAAAAACCGTAAGTAAATTCATTATTTTGAATTCTTTTTTCTAAAATATTACCCACGGATTAACCGTGGGTAATATTAAAAATAATCCGTGGGTAATATTTAAAATAATCCGTGGGTAATGTAAAAAAATGCAACTGGACTTAATTTTTCAAAATATTTTCGTATTTTATGTTTCCACAGATGGTTCGTGGGCTGTGGGTAAATTTAATATGTAATTTTTTTTTTAAAATTGTTTAGTTATTTAAAATTGATAAAATGTAAAAAAGTGGACTTAATTTAGGTCGGGACCGAAGAAATGAACACTAAGACTCCGCACAGGCAATAGAAAAGCTCGGATTAAGCAAATACTCAAACCATCTTAGATGGGCTTGCCTTTGTACCTCAAGCTTACCTCAACCCTACCTACCTAACCTCAACCTCAAGCTTACCTTCGTCTTCAGCGCCGTTCTCACAACGGGTTCAGAGCGCCGTTCTCGCAACGTGTTCAGAGCGCCGTTCTCGCAACGTGTTCAGAGCGCCGTTCTCGCAACGTGTTCAGAGCGTCGTTTTCGACATTCTCTTCAGCGCCGTTCGATTAGGTTAGTTTCCATTGCTTTGATTTTATAATTGTTAGAATGTGATCTACTGTGAGCTTTGTGTTGTGAGGTTTGTTCTGATTTAGGGTTTTTGTGTTGTGATTATTGTGATTATTATGATCTACGAAGACATTGCTTTGTTCATCTTCTGCTTCATCTTCTGGTTTTGAAGCTTTGTGAGCTTTGTTCTGATTTAGGGTTTTTGTGTTGTGATTATTCTACTTATTCTGATCTATGAAGACATTGCTTTGTTCAGCTTCTGCTTTATATTCTGGTTTTGAATCTTTGTTAGCTTTGTTCTGATTTAGGGTTTTTGTGTTGTGATTAATCTTATTATTCTGATTATTGTGATTGTGGTGTGGAAATGCCTTTGGCAGCAGCCATATCAACTTTCTGCAGAATTACTAAAACACTTATCATATTACTAAAACACTTATATAGCATATATAGGTCACATTTACTCTGCACAAACCTAGCAGATAAGCATTTCTATTATGATTATTTTGATTTAGGCTTGTTTTATAGCATATATAAGCATTCTAAAATTTGCAAACTTTACCCTTTTCAATATAGATAATAAAGTGTTACTAGAATTGGTAACTTATAAATAATTTCTGTTGTGGAGTTGTGGCAGTGTTTACTTACCATTTGGATATACAATTTTGGGTATTGGTGTTGGATTACTTTTATCAAGAGTTTTTTTTTCTCTTCTTTTCTCTTCAAGAGTTTTTTTTTTCTCTTCATACTTGACTTTCTATTGGCCCTATGCCTTTTTAATAGAACTTTTTAATTTAATTTAATGTTATTCTCTCATTCAATTTCTTTTTTCTGGCATAGATGAAAACTATTGTTGAAATATTGATTTGTGAATGTTCTGAAATTCATGCTTTTCTCTTTTGAAACTTGTACCAAAGTCAGAATTGTTTGTTTTAATTTAGGTAACACATGCTTTAACTCTTTTTTAGGATACTTATTCTACAAGAATGTGAGATAGGAGCCAGAGAGCATGTGTGCTAACAAAATCTGACTCAAAATTTTAAAGAATTTATGCTTAAATGTTTTATCAACCATATTTTATATAAGTCAATATATTTTAAGTCTTTTTTCCTTGCTCTTGAATTTCAGATAGAAAAGATTGTTTTATTTCTGCTCGAACGACAAGGAGTACTTGCGCAAAGGCTGTCTAATATTGGACAAGATCACCAAAAGCTTCTACAGCATCCAGATAGTTCAAAGATATCTGACCTCCAAGAATCTTATAGAGAAGTTGGAAGAGATTTGTTAAGGCTTCTTAATTTTGTGGAAATGAATGCTACTGGTTTGAGAAAGATCTTGAAGAAGTTTGATAAGCGGTTCAGTTATAAATTCACAGACTATTATGTCAAGACTCGTGCAAATGATCCTTATTCTCAGCTAAGACAGGTTCTAAGGCATGTGGAAATTTTTCTAAACCTTGATATCACATTTTAAAAAAAAAATATTCAAGCCATTTGAAGCTCATATATTATGTATATCCTGCTTAATTTACAAAATGTAAGGTAGTATATTTTGTATTAGCTTCCTTTTATGTTCACTTAATCACTTTGTTTGTTTGAAGAAATATCATATAATAGTTTCTTTGCAGGGAATAGGTGCTGTTGTGGGAGTTTTGTCTCATAATCTTGTAGACCTTCATGATTTACAAAAGTGTCAAGGAAGCTACATTTCTATATATGATCAACCTTCTTATGCTCATCAAGTTAGTTCTTGATCCATTGCTTACATTATAGTTTAGAATGTTTTTTTAAGAACATTGAAGTGTTTAATAGACTTGATGGATTAATAATAGTTCAGGGAATATTATTATATTTTTATAATTACAATCTCAAGGTCCAAATAGGAGAAAGAGCGATAGTTTAGGGCTCATGAAACACAATATAATGAATGTGAACCTAACCAATCATATATTTTTTAGGTATAATTGCGGCTTAGCTTTTACGTTTTGAAGTTATGGTTTAATCATAAGTAACATCTAAGGTATTGTTCCAACACTTGATGAGAATCTCCTTCTGACTTGTCTTGAAGGATCCTATTCTTGGTTCAATCAAAGTAGCAGTAGATAGATTATCCAACTCAACAAATTTCCTTCAGTTTTTGGGATGACATGCATTTATAATGCAAGAGGAGCCACCATCTCCATCTAAAGAAAACACTTCTGATGAAAGTTATCATTTTATATCACTTCTTTTGAACTTGGCAAGCACATTTTTGTACATGGTCAATACTTACATCATTGTACCAACGGCAGACAACTACTCATTGAACCTTGGAGCTGCTGCAAGTGTGTGTGGCATGGTCATTGGTTCAATGGCGGTTGCTCAGGTGTTTGCTTCTGTTTATTTTAGCGCATGGTCGAACCGATCGTATCTAAGACCACTCATATTCATTAGCATTGTTCTTCTAATTGGAAACACCATGTATGCATTGGCGTATGATCTCAACTCAGTAGCTGTTCTTTTAATGGGTTGCCTTTTCTGTGGGTAAGTAAAGTTACACTTACCACTCTGAAAGTTTATAGGTTATCTCCGTAAATTTTTAAGTAAACATGAAATCATTTTATATGTTGAAATGTATAAAGATTAACTTCTTAAGTGCTTTTATTAAATATCGTCAATCTTGATACTTCTTGATGACATATCAAATGATTTTAGATTTAAGTAAAAATTTACATAAATAATTCATATGATATGAACTTTAAATCTAACAGTCAGATTTGTAAAATATGTAACCAATGATGACATAGTATATGTCATCATTGTTTTGGAAGGGAATTGCTTTTGTTAACTTGAATTCATTGATATGGTCATGAATCGATATTTCAGGTTAGGTCCCGCAAGGGCTGTTAATAGGCGTTATATCAGTGACTGTGTACCGTTGAAACTTCGGATGCAGGCATCAGCTGGTTTTGTTAGTGCAAGTGCTCTTGGGATGGCTTGTGGTCCAGCTATTGCTTGTTTGTTACAGACTGATTTTAGGATTTACAAGCTTACCATGAACCAAGACACACTACCTGGCTGGGTAATGGCTCTGGCGTGGCTTGTTTATCTACTTTGGTTGTCGATTTGTTTCAAGGAACCGGGAAATCTTGTGGCTGATCAAAGAGAAACTGGTATATAAGCAAGGCTCCTTGTACTCATTATGTTATGTGATTTCACTTTTATTTATTGTTCTTTTCTATTTTAGATTAGAGAAGGTGAGGGGGTATTAGAGAGTAGGCAACATACACAACCATTACTTATGAATTCAGAAGCAAAGGAGATAGATGAAGATGGAGAAGAAGATGAAAAAGATGATGCTCTAGAAGTTTCTGATATAAGTGAAGCTCACAAACCTGTTATTCTATTGTGCTGGCATATAAGTTGCTTACTCCATCAGTAAAGGTAAGGAACCTGTTATTATATAATTTCATGCATTTATTTTAAAATCTTTTCTACAAATTCTTCTTGCCTTCTGAACCTGGTTCATTATGAATATTATGATATGTTAAACCACTTACACACATTTTGATGATTTCTTATAGGTATGCTGACGGCCCAAATGCTTATTGGACCGGATTTTTCACAAGCCAACCGACCTTAAAGCGATATGTTAGGATGCTAAGTGGATACTATTTGGTATGATATTGATGTTCTATACAACATTGAAATTAAGTGTATTTTTCTTGTTTGCACTTAAGCATTGTTAACAAATTCAAGGCATTTCTAACATTTTCGATGTAGGCAGCGCGTCAACTTGAGTTTTTCGCGGAAATAGATCAACTGTATACAATACTTTTGACCTTGGAATTGCACAGCACCATGATGTTGTCTCTGGAACTGCCCAACAACATACAAAATTGGAAAATCTGTGGGTAATAGAATGTAAATCATATTTTCATTACCCACGAATATTCTATGAGTAAATGATAATTTACCTACGGAAAATACGTGGGTAATTTTATGTATAGAAAATCAGTTACTCATATTACCCACGGAAAATCTGTTGGTAATTTACCCACGGAAAATCTGTGGATAATTTACCCACGGAAAATCTGTGGGTATTTTACCCACGGAAAATCTGTGAGTAAATTACCCACATACATTCCTTAGGTACCCATATCCTACTGATTGTCCGTGGGTAAATCTTTACCTACGAGCAAAATAGCTACGGACCCATGTCCGTGGGTAATCCATGGGTAATTTCAGGTTACCTACAGACTTGCCGTGGATAAAGCTAAAATCTGCCCTAGGTAATAACACTTTTTTTTGTAGTGTTATGTGAAAAATTTTGAGAAAAATAATTTATGACGTTTCGAATGATTGTTAGTGAATGCTCTGAAAAATTGAAGGATGTTGATTTCTAATAATATGTTTTTATATGTTGAAAGTGGGTATTTGAAATAATAATACTATCTGTCTTTACTCGTTGTAAACTCTTTTTGTAAGGTAGTTAAAGTCTCAGGGACTAATTTGACCAAGTCAAACACTATTTGATTGAAGGTGTTGGCACCAGTGAGATTTTTGTTGTGTTTGATTGTGGTAGCAATAGTTTTTGAAAATGCTATAATTGAGGTAAGGGCTCATTCCAAAATTTAGTTTGCACATAGGGACCTGATATGTGTGATTGAGGTGTGAATATGTGATGGTTAATATTGACATGATTATGTATTCATGATTGATAATATGAGTAGCTATATGTTATGAATTGTTATTGATGAGAATATGTCTTGAGTATGCTCTGTGAAAAGTATGAAAAATTATTAGTGTTTAATGAGTATTAACAGGAAAGTCTTTTAATAGCTACATTTACATAATGATTGTTGTGAAAGACTCAGAGTATGCTCACACATTTCATAGTTAGGGGTGACTGTGATGGGTCACGGTATTAGTGGTAACCGCGATGGGCCACAAGATGGTTCCATGAGTTGATTGGTCCATCTTATCTTTATAAGGATTTTTAGTCGTGTAGGTCTGTGATAGACTGTCATTTGGTAAATCGTGCTTATCTGTGATAGGTGGCACCTCGATAATTAGTACTGGTCTGTGAGAGGTGGTACATTTATGATTTACATCCCTCGAGGAGGGTTTGGAAATTTCGGAATCATGTGCATTGACATATAAGCATTGCATTAGGGTGCTTGGCATGCGAGTCATGTTTGTTGTGATATGATATATGTATATACATGCTCTGTTATTGTTTGTTATCATGCCATAACTGCTAATTGTTTATTGTTTGCCTTTATGACATAATGTTAAATGTTAACTATTAATTTCGGTTGGTGACCATTTACATTATTGTGGAAATTGGGCTTTTCCCTCAGATGATACTGGATTTCCTTCCACCGATTGTTACTTTGACAACGAAAACATTGTTTGACTTCGCTGACGGGCATTCGCCGACTGCTTAGGTATACGACCCCATCTCAAGCAGGGCTACATATACGGGGAGAATGGTGATGACAAATAGTAGAGCTGGGCAGTATTTTAAGTGGTGGTCACTCACGAGAGGATCGACTATCCTGTACCCTCAAGATTAGTACTTGGGGTGAATGGAGCATGGACAGATGTAGGGGATACTTCAGGTAGAGGTGAGACAGAGGCCACCGTAGGTGTGGTGACTCCCACCGTATGGGCAGAGGTCCAGGGTTTTGTTGATGGATCTGTTGTACCTTAGTCAGTGCCACCACGGGTCGAGTCAGAGCTTCCACTTCTGATGAATGATCCTCTCCCGACTGCCACTGAGGTAGTGAACTGTTTTGAGATTCCAGCGCTGCCGAAGCCACCTATCTGGTGGGCGGACCTGACTTCTGAGGAGACTGATCCCTCCATGGCTAATGAGGAGGAAGAAGTTACTTCGAAGAGAAATACTACGTGTGTGGATGATCAGATTAGTGTTTGGTTGTATAGGGTCTTATTGTCTTTTTTTGTGGTTGTACTTTATTTTTTCGGGATGACTATATCTATGATATACCTTGACAGTTGACTTTTTTTTGGTGGGTTGATGTTCTATTTTTTTGATGTGACCATGAGGGGATAACATTCTTGGAGCAGTACTTCTATGCAGGTGTCTGTCGAGAATACCCCAGGGGTTTGAGTGATGTCTGATAAGTCTCATAGCCCCCGTGTATTTCCATTTGCATACTTTGGGTTATTGTCCCAAAAAATATCTTAAATTGTTTGTATATATGATGTAATTATTTATGACTCTTGTCTTTTTGTGCTACGACGTATTATTTTATGATGTTTTTAAAAAAAAATGCACTCGCGGTGTTAAAAATCGGGGTGTTACATGTGGGGCATTGACTTTATACGCCCTTTCCTTGTATCTTTTGGTTTTGTCTACATTTTACTTGTTGTTGATTGTGTTTCAAAGTGGGCGGAGGCTATACCCACGAGGACTAATGATTCTAAAGTTGTTTCAAGCAAATATTTTTTTGCGAGTTTGGAATACCCTGAACCATCATAAGTAATCAAGGCATTAATTTTTGCAACCACACCATGGAAGCCTTTCTTTGGAAGTATGGGGTTGTGTATAGAGTTTCTACAACTTATCATCCCCAGATTAATGGGCAAGCTGAAATCTCAAACAGTGAAATGAAATAGATTTCAAAAAAATGTGTTGGAACCAAGTTGGTTCTTTCAATCAAAGTTTTCATGTTAACAAAAGTATTTTATGTAAATCGTATTTTGACTTAGAAGAACAAATTAGAGGTTGTGCAAAATCAGAGGATGACACCACCAGAGGATACATCAAGAGGAAGCAACCAGAGGATAAAAATGTCACCAGAAGGTTCGGCCAGAGGAAACATCCAAAGGGTACCAGAGGATGCATCCAGAGGACACCAGAGGATACACCTCCAGAGGATATCAGAGGATGTCATCAAAGGCAAACATCTGAGGATAACATCAACCAGAGGATATCTTTCTTGGTCAAGATCAGAAGGAAGTAGAGTCTAGAAGGAGACTTAGTCCAGACCAGAAGGAAGCTTGTCAGAGGGAGACTTGTTCCAGACAAGAAGGAAACATAAGTTAGACTTGGTCCAGACTTAGTCCTGACCAGAAGATAGCATGGTCATGAATATAAAACTAAGTCCAGACTTGGTCCAGACTTAATCCAGACTTGGTCTAGACTAGAAGATAACTGGTCAAGAACAAATGACTTGGTCCAGTCTTGGTCTAGACCAGAAGGTAGCATGGTCCAAAACATAAAACTTAGTCCAGTCTTTGTCTAGTCATAAGATATAATTGTCCAGAACATAAGACTTAGTCCAGATTTAATTCAGATTTAGTCTAGACTTAGTTCAGACTTGGTCCAGATCAGAGGATAAATGTCCAGAATAAAAGATCAATGGTCCAGATCAGAGGATCACAAAATGGTACAAATCAGATCACATGGCCCAAAATTGGTCGAGATCAGAGGATCACAAAATGGTACAGATCAGATCATATGGTCCAGAGTTGGTCGAGATCAGAGGATCACATAATTGGTACAAATCAGATTACACGGTCCAGTGTTGGTCGAGATAAGAGGATCACATAATTGGTACATAACAGATTACATGGTCTAGAGTTGGCCGAGATCAGAAGATCATACGATCCATAATTTAAATCATGATGCAAATCAGTGAAGACTTGATTAAAATTCGAAAAAGACTTGATTAAATTTTGATAAAAATTTGATCAAAGTATTAAGGGGATTTGATTCAAAAAATCACTGAGGACTTGAAGAAAATTCGAATGCAATCTGAAGCCTAAAAAGATATGGTTTGAAATTAAAAGAAACAAGATTGGTCAACAGAATTTTCAAGTGCAATCTGAGGCTAAAAAGATATGATTTTAATTTTAGTGAAACATGATTGGCCAACAGTATTTTCGAAGGAAATTTGAGCAAGATTTGTTTCGAATTTAAGCTTGGACAAAGCCCTATTTGCAGCTAAAAAAGGAGGCTTCAGGCAGCAGCATCAAGTATCGAAAAACACAAGAACTCAAGCTTCATATTCAACACAATCCGAGAGTTCAAAAGAGAGAATCGCTTGAGTGCAAAAGCAAATTTTTCTAAGTGTTTTCAAGAGAGAAATTCAGTGCAGCAATCAACTTTCTAGAAGCAACTTTGCAGAGTTCCAAACCCTTGTAATCAAACCCGATAGTGGTGTAGATTCCTTCTTCAATCTGTGGTTGTCAGATTGGTAGGAGAAGACTTGACTTGTAGAGTCAATGTGTTGTTTTCGTTCCTCAAAAGTCTGGGGTTGTGAGGCTGTTTGAGAAGACTGGCTTGAAGGGTCAGGTGTTGTAATTCAAAGGTTTTGAATTAGTGGATTAAAGCCTTCAGGATGAAGGGACTGGATGTAGCCAAGTTAATGGTGAACTAGGATAAATTGTTGTGTTCTTATGTTGTTATTATCCGCTGCTAAGTTTGATAAATTATTCATCGAATAATTCACATCAACATTCAACAAAACAACAAAAGAATTCAAGTTTGACAAACACAATTCAACCCCCCTTCTCGTGTTTGCACCTTCAAGATGGTGCAGCCAAACATGAATGAATGCAGCCACCAACTAGAAGAAGCTCTTTGGGCTCATGCAACAACCTACAAAACACCAATAGAGATGTCCCCTTGTCGACTTGTGTTTGATAAGGCATGCCACCTCCCTGTGGAAATAGAGCATCATGCTTATTGGGTGGTCAAGAGCTGTAACCTTGAGATGGAGAAAGCAGGTTTGGAAAGAAAGCTCAATTGTAGCAACTTAAAGAGCTTAGGCTAGAAGCCTATGAGAACTCCCAAAAAATTTTATTGTTCAACTCCCGTATGAAAATTATGGTTGGGAAACTTCGATCCAAGTGGATTGGCCATTTTGTTGTTACTAACACTTTTCCTCATGGTGGAATTGAAATAAAAAGTGAAAACACCGAAAAAGTGTTCAAAGTGAATGGACAACGCCTCAAGCTACTCCATTAGAGCTCTGTGCTTGAAGATGCTACTATTGAAGAACTCTCATTGGAAAAGCCCACCTACTTTGCAGTTTGAATAGGGAGTTTCATTTCCTTCCTCTTATTTTATACTTGTTACTTTTATTGAGGACAATGTGTAATTTAAGTGTGGGGGTATCATTTAGGATTTTATTTGTTGTCGGATTTTATTTTATTCAAAATAAAAAAAAATGTGCATTGCATTGCACGCTTTTTCATCAGTTTTTGGGTTGCAAATGTTGGGAGTTATTTTGGTTTTGTGGCATCATTGGATCATATCTCTACGTTCTTGATACAATAAGTTGGATTAGAATGCTAAGTTGTGTATCATCTGTGATACGTCATTAACCTTTGTGAGATTTTGAGCCTTATTATGGATGAAACACATTTTTCCATTTTTTTTTTCTCTTGTGTGTGATCTCACATAATCATATCATGCTTGAAATTGCATCTAAGGCATATTATATGAACTGCGCTTCCCGTTGTACACTAGGTATTATACAATAACAATGACATTTCAATGACTCTAATTAACGAGAATTTTGTATGATTGCTTGTGAAATGTTAGAAAGTGTGAATTATTACCATATTTTAGATACATGGAGATGGTTATTACCATTTTCAACCTATATTTGAAAGAAAATTTAGATCAGATATTTAAATAGAGGGAGAAATATCCAACACATCAAAACATCAAAAATAGTTCCAATTTTATTTTTATTTCTCAAAACTATTACTACAACAAATCTTTTAGAATTTTTTAAAAACAACACATAGTAAAACTTGGTGTAAATTCTTTTGTTTCTTTGCTACTCTAAATTTTAAATAAAATCATCATAAATATATATATTTTTATTTTAAAAATCATCATAACTCTAAGACAATTTAATTTTCTATAATAATAAAAAATAATTCAACCATAAAATTATCATTAGTTTTAAAAAATAAGTCAACCTTAACTCCTTCACAATTTGTTTTTAAAAAATATTAACTTTAGAGTTCTACCAAGCTTAAGTGTACAAGAATTACTATAGTTAATAATATGAATATCTTAATGTTTCGAAATTACGAAAAACGTTATAAATTAATTTCAATGGCAAGACCAAAACTTTAATCATCCAAATGAAACCCTCAACATTTTAACTGGTTTAAGACTAAAACTCAGACCCTTAATTTTTTCTTATCACCAAAAGAATATTTTTAACTATTTGAATATGAAAATCAATTGATTTACTTTTAATAGAATCAAGTTATGTGCTATATATATATATATATATATATATATATATATATATATATATATATATATATCGAATCTTAAAACTTTATTAATATTTTTGAAGGCGTCATTTTTAATTGACGACAACATCTACAACATTATCTTAAAACCAACAACAATAATAATGACAAAAATCACAAGTTTTTTCATACAATCCAACATAAAGTCAAAATTAAGAATTTTTTAGTCAAAATTAAAAATTTAAACATAAGAGATATACTTTCTATCTAACTCAAGGTATAGAAAGAAACATATATTTTTAAAATTGAGTTTCAACAAAAATAATAGTAATATCTACCTAGTAAAAGTCAATACTTGAAGACTTAAACATATAGTTCCTACAAAAATCAATGTTTCAATCAATTAGATAGTAGATCCACCATTTTAAACAAATTCATAATAAGACTAAATATTTTAAACTAATTTAAAGTCAAAATCGTGTTAGAACCAGGATGGTTTAGAGAAGAAATTCCTTAACTTATTTTGATCTTAACAAAAGGTTTTTTGTGGGAATAATTTAATGCACTAATAATTTAATTAAGTGTGTAGAAAATAAGTTCGATGAAAGCCCATAATCAGAGGAAGCATCTCAGATAAGAGAAAGTGCATCTCAGATGAGAAATTGTTAGAACCAGGAAGAAAATAACTTAGAAGAAAACCCAGAATAAGAGGAAACACCCAAATTCAGAGGAAGTGTCTCAGATCAGAGGAAGAGCGACCACTAGAGGATATCACCAGAAGAAGTGACCGGAAGAAAGGAAATAATCAGAAGCAAAGAAATTAGAGGAAAGGAACAACATGCTTCCGTGGTTGTGTTGAAAAACACACGTCTATGGCTGAGTCTAAGCATCTGACTCTGATATGCAATGTTGACTTTGCTCCTACTAGTTGCCTCTGGCCAGCAATTCAACAATAGAAGATGATTGGGTCTAACTCTGAATTTCAAACTACTTCTGACTCTAATTATTAGACTCTGCCTCCAACAAAAGCAAGCGTCAAACTCTTAAGAAAGTCAATGCCTCTGATGAAAAAGTCAACACAACATGAAAAGTCAACGTCTCTAAAAATGTCAACGACTCTAAGTGTAATAAAAGTCACGAGTCAGGAAGTTGACATTAAAGACACACGTTCTACACACGACTCAGAAACAAAATCTGATGAAGATACTGAAGATTGAAATGTCCAATCGGTTACTTTTGTTCACATTTGAATGGATTAAAGTGCTTAGTCAGTTAAATTCTTAATTACATGGAATTGAATATCTCATCAAATAGAAACGGTCCAATTTAATTCACGACAAGGAATCTAGGTAATCAAAGAACAAATTCAAAGCTACGATCGACTAAGCATTTGGACACCAATCAAAGCATCATTAGAATTTGAATGCATCAGGAATGTTAGAAAATGGAAGTAACCTTGGAATCAAAATGTTGCAATCATAACGTTTGACGAAGAAGTAATTTGAAAAGCTCAAATAGTTGGACTCTATAAAAGGTTCTCACCATTTGAAGAACAAGAGATGAAGCAACAAGAACAAAAAAAATATGGGTTGATTATCAATCAATCATCAATCATTAAAGACTTAGACTTTATTTAGCAATAATTGTAATATCATTCTAGTTGTGCTATGTTTGTGACCAATATTGTAACCATCCTCTAGTAAGAAGTAGACCCATAAACAAAATCTAAACACTTGTGTAACCTAACCCAATAGTGGTTGTAAATTGTAAATAACTTGTGGCTTTCAAGTTGGATGTTGTGAAGAATTTGAAGGTGCAAACACGAGAAAAAGGGTTGAATTGTGTTTAAGTTGATAGTGTTTTCATTATTTGATTAAACTGATTCACACTTGATGATTTACTTGGAGTAGAAGCAATAACAAAACTAAAAAATTCAGGAAGAAAATGACACAAGTAATTTAACTTGAATTACAAAGCACCCGACCCTCCATGCCAGTTTTCTCAAAATATCTGATAACCCCAGACTTTTGAGGAACACACAAACCTTGACTCTACCAACCATGTCTTCTCCACACAACCTGACAACCCCATAATTGTTGATGGCACTCTAACACCACTATCGGGTTTGAATACAAAGGTATGAAACTTGAGTAGTTAGTTCTAAAAAGCTGATTATAATAATGACTATCATAGTTTAAGAAAAACACTTAGAAAATATTTCTCATTCGAACAAGTGTTTCTCTCTTTGAACTTTAAGATGAATTTAGAAATTTGAGCTTGAGTTCTTCTACTCTTTTTTGATTTTATGATGATCTTTTTTTTCTTCAGTCTTGAGTATCTATTTATAGATAAAATTAATGTTTCAATTTAGTCCTAGTTTAATTCTGAATTATATCTTCATTCCTAGCTTGGTCAATAGTCATTTTATTCAAAAATAATTCTAAACAAGATACCTTTTGATAATATGTTCTTTAGCCAATTCTTTGTTTCTGAATCCAATCTAAGTAGTTCTTGTAGATTGATACTATTTGTATTTTGTTAAGATTGAGTTTGTAAATTCATCAGATTAAACTTCCTTCCTATTGCTTGCATTGATCTGGATGGGAACATGTGTTGGACCGATTCTTGAACTTTCACAAGTAGGAATATAACTAAGTCCAATTTTGTATTTAGTCATTTCTCAAAATCCAAATCATATCTTTGCAAATAATAAATGTATGTTCTTGTGAGTGTTTCTTCTTGTAAACTTTTCTTGATGATATCTTCTTGAAAATAATTCATATCTTCTTTTAGATAAATCTTGATCAAATCTTCTTGTAAATAATTCACATCTTATTGTTGATAAGATTTTTATCATATCTTCTTCAAATCTTGACCATATCTTCTTTTCAACTTGGTCAAAGATTTTCTTTAATAAATCTGAATCGAATCTTATTTTAGATTGTCTTCAAAAACACAAATCATTTTTCATACTCTATGAGGTCAAATATATTGTTTTCATATAATATATCTTATGTATTTTCCTCCTACAATTGGCATCAGAGCTCAGTCTCAAGGCCTAAGAATTTTAAGTGTTTGTGAAAAGATCTATGCTTCAAGTATGTCCTACTATGGTGATGAGGCAATTGGAGGAAAAGTCAATAGACCACCTCTGTTTGATGGGGACCGCTTTGATTACTGGAAGAACAAACTTAGAAGCTTTTTCATTTTCCAAGATCTTGGACTTTGGGATTTGATTGAAGATGGGTAATTGCTCCAAAAATGCTAATGGTACTGAACCATTCAAAAAAGAAATTAATATTGAGAAAAACAAATTGTATAAGATGCCTGATAAAGCTAGAACCTCTATGTTAAACTCAATCACGTTCAAAGAGTTGGATAAGTTCGTCAACAAGGAAACAAGTAAGAGTATCAATGACTGTTTGATTCTAATATATGAATGAAATATACAAGTCTAGTAAGAAAAGGCCAATCTCTTAGTCCACAAGTATGAGATTTTTCAAATGGAGGAAGATGAAGGCATCAAGAATATGTTATCCACATTTCAGACTCTGGTCTCAGGGCTGGAGGTACTACAAAAGAGCTACAGAAGAACAAGCCATGTAAAAAAGATTCTTAGACTCCTATCAGCAAGTGGAGAACTAAATTCACTGTCATCCAGGAAGCTAAAGACCTTAACAATATGCCCCTGGAAGAATTGATGAGCTCCATCCGGTCTCATGAAATTGAACTATTAGAGGATGAGCCTAAGAAGAAGCAAAAATATTTGGCTCTCAGAACCAGAGACAGGAAAGCCTTGCAAGCAGATGAAGAATCAGAGGATGGTTTAGAAAGTCAGAATGATAATTTAGAAGCAGAAGAACTATCCTTCATTTCAAAGAGAATTCATTGCATGTGGCACAAAAAGAGACCATTTCCCAACAAGGATTTCAACAAGAACTAGAGTAAAGACAAAGGTAGTGGCAAGTAGAAACCCACTTGTTTTGAATGCAAGGAACCTATACATTTCAAATAAGATCATCCAAAGTTTGAGAAAAGGAATTTTCTGATCTAACTCGTAGTGAATTAATAACTTCTTTACATGATTTTTTGAAAGCAAATCAGCCCGTCTCTTTAAAACTAAAAAACCTAAAGAAATCTTACAAGGATTTGCCTAAGAAACATAACTCTCTTCAAACTGATTTTGAAAAATTAAAAAGTGAAAACTTAAATCTAAATGAAAAAGTTTTTAAACCATAAGAGGATAAGATCTGCTAATTTGTTAAATATGAATTGCATTCCAATATTTCCTAGCAAATGGAATAGATAGAAGCAAGCAAGCCTCAATGATCTATGGTGTTAGTTTACATGGAAATATAGGAATTGGGTTCGAGAATTAACACAAAATTCCAAATTAATTCCATATGATTCTATGTGTGCATATGGTCATAAAAAGGGCCATAATAGATTAAGCTGTCCCATGCAAAAAACTTGGAAATACAAGAAGCCTGCTAAGACTAATAAACGAGGTACCTAAACACAAAATAATTCCTCTTTCCAATGTCCTTAGCAGCAGGATTAAAACACCAATCGTGGTACCTGAACAGTGGCCGCTCACGAGTAGGCTTCAAAGGCAACCGAATAGGAAGTTTAACAAGTTCTGGTACAATTGGTAATGGCTCTTCACCCTTTATTAACAATGTTTTATTTGTTAAAGGACTGAAGCATAACCAACTGAGCATAAGTTAATTAAGCGACAATGGTTATGATGTTGTCTTCAATCAAAAGTCTTGTAGGGCAACCAGTTAAATTGATGGGTTGTACCTTTTACTAGTCAAAGGTATTCTGGTACAATTGGTAATGGCTCTTCACCCTTTATTAACAATGTTTTATTTGTTAAAGGACTGAAGCATAACCAACTGAGCATAAGTTAATTAAGTGACAATGGTCATGATGTTGTCTTCAATCAAAAGTCTTGTAGGGCAACTAGTTAAATTGATGGGTTGTACCTTTTACTGGTCAAAGGTAGAATGACCTGTATAATATAAATCTTTTTAATCTAGAAAAACAAGAGGTCAAATGTCTTATGTCTATTAATGAGGAACAACTTGAAGGTGCAAACATGAGAAATGGGGGGGGGGGTTAAATTGTGTTTGTCTAAGTTCGATTCTTTTTTTATTACTTAGAGTAGAAGCAGTAACAAAACTAAGGAATGCAAGAGTAAAGTGACACATGCAATTTATCTTGCTTCACCATCAATTTGATAGCTACGTCCAGTCCTCTGACTTAGAAGGATTTAATCCATTAATTCAACTCCTTGAGTTACATAGCACCTGACCTTATAAGCCAGTCTTCTCAAACACCTTGACTCTACAAGCCAAGTCTTCTGCCCATAATCTGACAACCATAGATTGTTGAAGGAACACGACAACTTGACCCTATAAGTCAAGTTTTCTCCACAAAAATTTGACAACAGAACTGGAAGGCACACAATACTTTGACCCTACAAGTCAAGTATTGTCAACACAATTCGACAACCCCAGATTACTTGAGAAACACTAAAGCCACTTTCGGGCTGGGTTACAATGATTTTCTCACACTACAACAGTTATAGTACTTTACTTGGAATGAATGCTTTGCTAGAACTTAAAACCTTAAGCCTTGAATACTTAGAAAATTTTAGCTTTTGGGGTTTTTCTAAACAACTTTAGTTTTCCAGATTTATGAGTTTGTTGTTCGTGTTGTTGTTGTTCTTCTTCAACCTTGATCCTCTATTTATAGATGAGATTAGGGTTCGTGAATTTAGTCCTTTGTGAATTCTGAATTGTATCTTCATTCCAACTTGGTCAACAAATATTTCTTCCAAATATAATTTTAAAATATATGTTTTGATAATAGGACTGTTAGTAAATTTTTATTTCCCAATCTAATCTGAGCAATTTTTCTAGACAGGGTGTTGGCTACTCGTCTTCTTTCAAAGTTTTTTTAAAGCAAGAAGTTACTTAGTTTATCATACCATGCCCTAAGTGATTGTATTAAACCATAAAATGATTTCCTAAGTTTAAATACATGGTTTGGAGTTTCAGAATTTTGAAAACCTTGGGGTTGCTCAACATAGACTTCTTCACTTATATACCCATTTAGAAATGCACTTTTACCATCCATTAGAAATAATGTAATGTTATTATAAGCGGAAAAATAGAGTAGAATACGAATAGCTTATAACCTGGCCATTAAAGCAAATGTCTTAGTGTAATCAATACCTTATTGCAGATTATACCCTTGTGCAACCAAATTGGCTTTGTTTCTAACAACTTATCCTATATCATTTAGCTTGTTCCTGAAAACCCACTTGGTTCCAATAATGTAGGTTCAGTTGATGATAGTAGACCAAACAAGGTTTTATATTTGAGTGATGATTTGGTCTTCAGAGGATCATTTGCATTTCCAATAATTAGAGTTTCAGGATGGGAGGTTTGAATTGTGTATTCAGTTTTTAAGGAATTTCATGGCTATCAATTGGTGAAAGTAAAGCAATTAAAACAGATGCAATAGAACTGAGGGAAGAAAGATAACATATTAATTTATTTTGGTTCACTACCAATCCGGTAGCTACGTCCAGTCCCTTCACCCAGAAGGATGTAATCAAACAATTCAAAACAAATTACTACCACTTAACTTCACAAGTCTTCTCAACATCCAACATGAAAACCACAAGTCGTTGAGGTATGCAGCCACTATTGGGCAGGTTACACAAGTGTTTTGTTTTGTTTTGTTCATGGGTTTCTCTCAATCAAAGCATATAAAATTTAAACTCATAGACTTAGCAAAATAAAGATAATGATACAATGTAGTGCTAAATAATTTCTAAGTTATTTGTTGTTGTAGTTGACGTGTTCAACTTTGTTGTCTTACTACATATGGTTGTCTTTTTGTTTCTTATGTGGTGAGAACCATTTATAGATGCCAACTGTTTGAGCTTTGCAAATTGCTTCTTCTTCCAACATTCAACGTTCAGACTATTTAATTCTGGTTACTTCAATTTCCTAATCTTCTCGTTTCATTCAAGTTCTAATGACTGTTGCTTTGATTTGTGTCTAGATGCTTAGTCGACCGTTGCTTTAAATTTTTTCTTTGAGCTTTGAATTTTTTTATCGTTGTTTGACGATTACTGAAATTCAATTCTTGATCGTTACTTTGATTTTAGGATGTTCTATCTTTGATTGCACATGGCCATTGTTGTGGATTTGAATTGGTCTGTTTCTCTTTTATGAGATATTCAATTCAATGGAATTTAGAATGTAATAGACTAGGCACTTTAATTCATTGAAGTATGGACAAAAGTAACTGCTTGGACATTCTAAGTCGTGTGTAGAATGTGTGTCTTCTGAGTTAGAGTCATTGAGAGTCTTGTCTACATAGGTAAACCCATGAAGGCAGATTATTTGAGTCAAATCCTTAGACTCAGATACTTAGAGGTAGAGGCAGACCGTTAGAGGCATCTCCTTTGGAGACAACGAAGGGCGCGTGTTGTTTCGTTCGTCTGATCTATTCTTTTATTCCAATTCCTCTTAATCTGCTTGCTGCCTTTGACGCACAACACATCGAAGAACGTTTATCATTATTCTCTTGTGATCTATTTGCTTCTGATTGTTTCCTTTCCTATTATCTGCTTGCTTCCTCTAGTGACTTCCTCTGGTGGTATCCTCTAGTGGACACATTGGTATCATTTGGTGGACGCGTTTGTGTCCTCTGGTAGACACTTTGTATCCTCTGATTCTGCGCGCTTCCTCTAATCTGAGGAACTACCTCTAATTTGAGACGCTTTCTTCTAACTTATTTTCTACACACTCAATTAAATTATTATTGCATGAAAATGTTCTCACAAGATACCTTCTAACAATGACTTGTACTTCCATCTAGATCGCACTTCTGACTTATCTTGACTGCTTCTGACTTGGTCATATTAATCCTCTGATGTTTTTTTATCTTCCTATTATTTAGTTGCATCCTCTTATTGTTTGGGTTCTTCTGGTTTGTATGAAACTGCTTCCTCTTGTTCTAGTAAACATGCAATATCGTCAACTTGCTTTGATTTTTTAAGGTCAAGTGGTTTGTCAGATAACATAATATAATCTGCTTTTGTTAAACTGTTCAGGTTATGTGATTCTCCTAGTTCCTCATAATTTGTAGCACCTAGAAGTCATCTTGTTTCAGGGTTACTCTAAAAACCATCTTAGTTCTTCTTTTCTAGTTTTTATATTCTGAATTTCATATCCTCTTATTAGAGTTTCTAGATGAGGTGAATTGAATTCCCATCCAGGTTTGTAGTCTTGATGAATTTGTTTGGAGTTTTCAAAGAAGTCTTCTAATTCTGCCTGCTCACCTAGCACTTCTATTTCTACCGATGTATCAAGTTCCTATGGTAATTCTGGAATTGATGGTAGTTTTAATTCTTCTGGTAGTTCCAATATTGTTGATATGTGTGAACTCTCTACTAGTTTTGCTTCTATTGATATGGGTGATTTCTCTGCCAGTTTTGCCTCTATTGATACTCCAAATTTTTCTAATATTTCTGGTTCGTCTAGTAGTTTTGACTTTTCTGATAGTTTTGCTTCTTCTAATAGTTTTAGTTCCCATCATATTTTCTTTCAGCTTTCTTCCAAGAGTCACTTGGCTTTTGTTTTGTTAGGTCTTGGAACATATACCTTTTTCCCTTCATATATTGCAAGCATCCATTGAGCAGGCACCATGATTGGTGTTTTAATTTGGCTGCTTTGGTACCCAAATCTGGTTGGGTCCTGGTTTATTAGTTTTGAAAGGTTTCTTGTCTTTCCATGTGGTTAGAATAGGACAATATATTTTAGTGTAACCTTTCTTCGAGCAAACAATACAAAAAATATCAAAGGGAATAAGTTTAGGCTCAATTACCGTTTCTTTGAATCCTGGACCTCTTTTACCAATTGTACCAACTTCATAATCATAGAAGCATACTTGCTTCATTCCATACTATTGGCTAGAAAGAATTGGAATGCTTTTTCATATTTATCAGAGTTACATGTGACATTTTCTAAAGGTTTTGAAACAAGAGTATCTTTCAAGGTTTCATTTTCATATTTACCTCAAATTTTTCAATGTTTAAGGCATTGATTTGTTTAGTTAAGTTTGCATTTACTTTCTTAACTGCATTTAGTTTTAGAGACAACTTGTGGTTTTATTTAAGAAATCATTTATGATATTAATTAAATTATATCGGATTACGTCAAAAAATACCTCAATTTCTTCATCAACTGATTCACTTCCAAAGTCAGAATCAGTGTTTGTGTTGGATCCATAGGCATAGTTGGTGTGAGGTATCCTAGCCAAATCTGCTTTCTCTTTCCCACGTAGCCATAAGAACCTTCTTCTTGGGTATGGAATCTTTCCTCTTACTCTATAAGCCAAGTCTTCTCCACACAATTTGACAACCCCAGATTGTTGAAGGCACACAACAACTTGATCTTACAAGTCAAGTCTTCTCCACACAATTTGATAACCCTAGATTGTTGAAGGCACACAAAACCTTGATCCAAGATTGTTGGGGAACACTAAAGCCACTATTGGGCTAGGTTACAATGAGTTGGAAACTAGTTTGGTTTTGCTTCTATTAATCAGATTTATTAAAATGATTTTCTCATAGTACAACACTTAGAGTATTTACTTTGAACGAGTGCTTTGCTAGAACTTAAAACCTAAACTCTGAATACTTAGAAAAAATTAGCTCTTAGGTTTTTTCTGTACGACTTTGGTTTTCAGGATTTCTGAGTTTGTTGTTCGTGTTGTTCTTCTTCAGCATTGATCCAGTATTTATATATGAGATTAGGGTTTATGAATTTAATCCTTTGTGAATTTTGAATCATATCTTTATTCTAGCTCGATCAACCAATATTTCTTCCAAATATGATCATGAAAGATAGGTTTTGAAAATATGGCCGTTAGGCAATTTTTATTTCCCAATTTGATCTAAACAATTTTTCTAGAAAAATATGATGCGTATTTTCTCAAGATTGCATTTGGTAATTATTCAGTTGTCTATTCCTTCATACGCTTAATTGGATTTGGGCGGGAACAAATCTGGGCTTGTCCTTGGACCTTCAGAAGTAAGGATATAGCTAAATCTAATTCAATAAGTTTTTCAATCCATTAGAGCCTTTGACCTTCCATAAGAGTTGTTGACTATTCTCCATCAGAATCATTAACTTTATTGTTGGAGTTAGATGTTGGGTTGCTTGAATAATCAAAGTCAGAGGAAGATGCAAAGTTACATGACTTAGAATTAGTGGCATAGGCAACTTCACCTTTGTTGCGTTATCAGAGTGAATGCAACTTCCGAGCATGTTGCGTATTAGAGGCAACACTTTGGAACGTGTTGCAATTATTAGAGCCAGCGAAACATGAGCTTCACAGGAAGGCTTGAAAATAGTAAACTTCATAGCATACAACAAGTTAGAATTGTATGTTAGTGGTTTGTATAGTTATGTTAACCATTTTAAGTTTGATTAAATTCCACTAACACAAATTTGAAACATGTCAAGACGATATAATGTACAATGCAATAAAAGTCACACCACTTAACGCGTATTCATGTTAATTTCACAACATTTTCATATATCATTCAACAAAAGTTCCATAGACACCTAATGAATAATAGTGAAAAAAAAGGAAAAAAAATCACACAATTGTCAAGGACACAAAAACTCAATAGACACATAGCCCATATGGTCTGATTAGACAGACCAGCTCTGATACCACAAGTTAGAATAGTAAACTTCATAGCATACAACAAGTTAGAATTGTATGTCAGTGGTTTGTATAGTTATGTTAACCATTTTAAGTTTGATTAAATTCCACTAACACAAATTTGAAACATGTCAAGACGATATAATGTACAATGCAATAAAAGTCACACCACTTAACGCGTATTCATGTTAATTTCACAACATTTTCATATATCATTCAACAAAAGTTCCATAGACACCTAATGAATAATAGTGAAAAAAAAGGAAAAAAAATCACACAATTGTCAAGGACACAAAAACTCAATAGACACATAGCCCATATGGTCTGATTAGACAGACCAGCTCTGATACCACTAATGTGACACCCTAAACCCAAATTGAAGTAAAAAGTAAAATGCACTAGTTTTGAAAGAGATTCGCAGCGGTCCCAAAATAGTGTATAAAAAATTTCGTTTAAAATATAAGATTCAGGATGTCACACTCACACTTACACAAGAAGTTTACATAAAAATTCTCAATTCAAAATCCTTTAACATCAAATTTAGCCGAGGTTTATTAAACAAATATTTTTGACATAAAAACATGTTCAAAACATAGATATAATTAATTTTTACAAAGCATAACTTAGTTCATGACTCAACAAAACACAACAAATTACTCCCACCCAATATCACCTATCACGTCATGGATCGCCAACGAGGGGTGAGCTTTGAAAACATGTAATAGTATAAAATAATTGAGAAGAACACGTAAAACATCAATTAAACACCGTATCATATCAAATCACAATTAACAAGAATAATCGAGGTAAAACATTAATACAATTCCATGACGTCAAGTAAGTCAACACATAAATCAGGTAATGTTATGCATGCTTTTATACTCTAGACTCTTTCTTTGGTACCTATCTAACTATAAAGCACTTGGTTAGGAGGCTTGATACTATGCCATTACGCAAATGGACATACAACTCAAATTGACACTATCCTCATATATCCCCTTAACTCAACTTGAGACACATATACACGACAATCGAGGTAAACGTGTGTTGCATGGTAGCTCTCGATATTTGGAGTTCTACCTCCAAGTCACCTAGGAATTCCCCACCCGAATACCTCCAAGGTCTAACAATCTTGCCTTAAGGCTCAACAACAGACCACCATGATCAGGCTCATTTAGTTGTACTTCCCCAAAATCACTAGGCTTGTCAGGCCCTACCTATATGATGACAAAATAATCTCCACTTCAAAAATTATGAACATCTATTTTCTCTTCTCGTTGGCCTAGGCTACTCACTCCATTAAGAGAACCATCATTGGCATATGTCAAATTCGTCACTATTTAATTAAACACAATATGCATTTTATGTATTCATCAAGGTGGTAGCATCATAAGTCAACAAATACACAACATCATTGCATATTTCCATAGTCATACATTACATTAAAAATTTAACCTCATAATATACAAACCCCACCAATACATATTTTCAATAATAGATAATACTACTGGATCATTCACACACACCACGTCAATTGCAGTGCAAATAATTACAATTCACCACATTTTATATCTTATAACAATATCAAGGATGAATGTAAACCAAGTACAAAATACATCAAATACACAATTCTACATAATTCAACTACCATACGATTTTCAAAATCAAATCAAACAACACCCTATAAAAGTTTCTAACTCATATTTTAACCTCACTAAATTCAAGTTTTCTCATTAGTCAATTATTGCTCAAAAAGGCTTAAGCAGTACGTAGCAAGCCCCGAATGAATTATGGGAAATACGGTTTTCCCATTCATCCCACTTAATTTACACTCATGAATTCGAACTCACTTTCACCCCATATTTCGATTGAAGATTCTACGTAGCTGCAGAGAAGATAAAAAACTTCACGACAACAACAAACTCGAATAACTTATTGAATATGCGTCTCGCCTTGGTAAATCCTTGTCTTTAATAGCCCGCAAAGACAATCGAGCAATCATAACAAACCAATGAAAATAAATTATTTACAACTCGTAATATAGTCTCAAACATTTCTTTTATAATATATAAATTTTATATGCATATCTACATAAATTGAATCATTAAATATTCGAAATAGATTATAGTTATAGTATTTTAATAATAATAAAAATATCTAACTTATGAGAATAATCGAAACAGATTATATATTTTCAAATTTAACAATAGAAATTATGAATATGAAGAAACTAAAGAATATGCATAAGTTTAGCTAATCAAACCAGATTGTATGTACAACAGACTAAAATTCTTTATATCAAATTAGTTGATATTTCTACATAATTGAAATTATAATATAAGAGTAAAGAAAGTGTGTAAAAAGACGTAAAAAGATAAGCGAAAAAGATCTCATCGACACAATCAACTCGAAACAATGCTCAGTGATAACAACGACACATAACGATGGATGTAGGATGAAGGTTTTATTCTGTAGATCACAAAACTATTGTTTTCGAAAACCACCGTGTCGATCGAAATCAAGGTCCAAAGCCGACAGTTCGAATATCCGAGTTGGTCGTTGGCCGTTGTTTCAGATGCGATTGTTCACGAAAATAATGAATTGAGCAGTGAGTTTGAATATATATGGTAGCTACAACTCACAACGGTGCTTGCAAATGCCACCAAAAGAGGCTTCGCGAAGGTGTTGATGACGGAGGAGAATGAGTTGCGACTTTGTGATCACGAGGGAGATATGAAATTTATTTTATGAAGGGGATATTGATGAGGGTTATGATCCTTTAAATTCGTGAACTGAAGAAGAGAGGGATGAAGGTGAGAATTTGAGTGGCGGCGGCGTTAGAGGGGAAGAAGTCTTCGGTGCAGATTTTTAATTTGTGGAGAGGGGTTGCAGCTATTAATTACCTATGTGCCAAAGTAATAGATTTAAAAGACCTAAAACAGAGTAGGCCAAAGTCCATATTGAAACAATAAAAAGGGGTCTAGCAAACAGATCACATGTGCAGATGAGAAAGTCTGTTGTAGTGTAATAAAGGCCCAAATGGAATAGAAAAGTAGAAAATAAGGTGTACTTAGCAATCTGACCCAAACTTTGTTTTCTAATATTGTTTTAAAAAAAATCATAAATAAATAATTTATTTTACTCCTCCATACTAAAAACTTTTTCTCCAAAATATTCGTATTAAAACTAATAATTTTCACAAAAATAATTAGATAGAATAAATAAATACAATGTTTACAATTTATCTTATTCACTAAATTAAATATCTATAAAATTATCACACTATAGCAAATACAGGAAAATTAATCATAACTATTTATCAATACATATTCTAAACACATGGAACACTAAATTAGTTATTTAAAATCCTATTAGATAAATAAAATAATTTATTATTAAATTGTTCCTGAAAATCAATGGTTTTTTCATCATCAAAAAGTAGGAGATTGTTAGAACCATGATAGTTTAGAGAACAAATTCCTTACCTTGTTTTGATGTTAACAAATGGTTTTTTGTGGGAACAATTTAATGCACTAATAATTTAATTAAGTGTGCAGAAAATAAGCTAGAAGAAATCCCTTAATCAGAGGAAGTGTCTCAGATCAGAGGAACCACATCTCGAATCAGAAATTGTGAGAACTAGGATGAAAATATGTTAGAAGAAAGCCCAAAATAAGAGGAAACATCGAAGATCAAAGGAAGCATCTTGGATTAGAGGAAGCGCGTCCACCAAAGGATACCATTAGAGGATATCACCAGAAGAAGTGACTAGAAGAAGTTATAAAAGGAAATGAAATAATCAAAATCAAAAAAATCAAAGAAAATAAACAACACACATTTGTGAATGTGTTAAAAAATACGCGTTCGTGGCTGAGTCTAAGCATATGACTCTATATACAATGTTGACTCTGCTCCTACTAAGTTGCTTTTTGCCAGTAATTCAACACCAAAAGTTGATTAAGTCTAACTCTAAACTTCACACTACTTCTGAATCTGATTATTAGACTCTACCTCCAACAATAGCAAGTGTCGGACTCTGAAGAAAGTCAATGCCTCTAATAAAAAAGTCAATGAAAAAATGAAAAAGTCAATGAAACATGAAAAAGTCAATGACTCTAAAAAGGTCAACGACTCTGGTTGTAATAAGATTCATGACTCTAGAAGTTGACTCTGAATCTTCGGATTCTCGAAGCTCGTTTTGTTTAATTGTGTAATCGTCGATGCCACGAGGAAGATCTCCCATTGTTGTGGATGTTAAAATTCAAAACCCGATTTTGAATTCAGAATTTAAAAGCCTCGGAGTTTAGGGTTTTCGGAAATTGGAGGAAGTGTAGAATTGGTAATTTGGTAGCAATTTTTTATGGCTGAATTCGTTGAGAATTATAATCGAGAAATTGGAAGCAATGATGTTGTTAGGTTTTGGCTCTGGTTCAAAAATTTGTACGAATCGCTCTTTGCCTCCTCGATTCAAATTTAATGTTCTAGCCGTTAGAACCGAGTTTTTTTTTAAATTATTTAAATTAATTTAATAAAAAGTTTCTTTTGTTTTTATCTGTTAAAAAAGAGAAACTTTTGTTTGGTTATTGGGCGGTTCAGAGAGGGTCCAGTTTCTTGTTTTTCACTAAATCCACACCAATATATAATTAATGATGTTTGTTTTAGTATTTCCTTAAAAATTCAAAAATATGTATTAAATAAATTTTATTTTTATTTAATCAATAAAAAATAAAAAGATTAAACTTCTCAAATTTATTAATCCCTTTGGTTATAAATATAAAAAAAACACCAACATTTTATTGATCAATATTTATTTATATTTATAATCAGAATAGTACCTTCTTAATCCCTTCTGGATGGAAGTACAAGTCATCTCATCCTAAAACTTTAATCATTGGAAGTATTTGATCTTTTAAGGACCAAATCATTACTAAAAGATACCACATTGTTTGGCTTACTCTCATCAATTGAGCCTACCTCTGTTGATGAAGCATTGCCAAATGATGGATGGATTCTTGCAATGCAAGAAGATTTAAATGAATTTAAGAGGAACAATGTTTAGGGACTAGAATCAAAGGAAGTACATGCAGACAAACCAAAAGACCCTGAAAAATCAGAGGACACCAGCAAATCAAAAGAAGATGAAAAATCTTAGAGGATAAATTTGATCAAGTCAGAAACATTCAAAATAGGTCAGAAGGAAGATCTGGATGGAAGTATAAGTCATCTCATCCTAAAACTTTAATCATTGGAAGTGTAGGTAATCATTGGAAGTCATCTCAATTGAGCCTACCTCTGTTGATGAAGCATTTCCAGATGATGGATGGATTATTGCAATGCAAGAAGATTTAAATGAATTTAAGAGGAACGATGTTTAGGGACTAGAATCAAAGGAAGTACATGCAGACAAACCAAAAGACCCTGAAAAATCAGAGAACACCAGCAAATCAAAAGAAGATGAAAAATCTTAGAGGATAAATCTGATCAAGTCAGAAACATTCAAAATAGGTCAGAAGGAAGATCTGGATGGAAGTATAAGTCATCTCATCCTAAAACTTTAATCATTGGAAGTGTAGGTAATCATTGGAAGTCATCTCAATTGAGCCTACCTCTGTTGATGAAGCATTTCCAGATGATGGATGGATTCTTGCAATGCAAGAAGATTTAAATGAATTTAAGAGGAATGATGTTTAAGGTCTAGTACCTAGACCAAACAAGAACATTATTGGAACCAAGTGGGTTTTAAGAAACAAGCTAAATGAAAAAGGTGAAGTGGTTAGCAACAAGGCAGGACTAGTCGCATAAGGCTATAGTCAACAAAAAGGCATTGATTACACCAATACATTTGAACTAGTGGCCAGGTTAGAAGTTATTTGTATCCTACTTTCTTTTACTACTAATAATAACATTATATTATTTCAAATGTTTGTCAAAAGTGCTTTTCTAAATGGTTATATAAGTGAAGAAATCTATGTTAAACAACCCCCAAGTTTTGAAAGTTCTGAATTTCCAAATAATGTTTTTAAACTTAGGAAATCTTGGCATGGTCTAAAACAAGCACCTAAGGCATGGTACTATAGACTAAGTAACTTTTTGCTTAAATATAACTTTGAAAGAGGATAGGTTGATAATACACGTTTTAGAAAATAATAGGAAATAACATTCTTAATATTCAAGTTTATGTTTTGGATCTACTAATGGCAATCTTTGCCGAGAATTTTCTAAATTGATACAACTTGAATTTCAAATAAGAATGATGGGAGAACTTATGTTCTTCTTAGGATTACAAGTTCTAACAAGTCAAAAAGGTATATACATTCACCATACTCAATATACAAAAGAGCTTATCAAGAAGTTTAAGATGAATATTTATTCATCAAACTAAATATACAAAAGAGCTTCTCATGAAGTTTAAGACTTGGCTGGTAGAGTCAAGGTGTGTGTGTTCCTCAAAAGTCTAGGGTTGCCAGGTTGTTTGAGAAGACTGACTTGGAGGGTCACGTGCTTTATAATTCGAGTTGTTGAATTAGTGGATTAAATCCTTCTAAAAGAAGGGACTAGATGCAGCCAAGTTAGTGGTGAACTAGGATAAATTGCTTATGTCACATTATTCTTGCACTCCTTAGTTTTGTTATTGCTTCTACTCCAAGTAAATCATCAAGTCTGAACCAGTTTAATAATATAATGAAAAAGTTATCAACTTAGTTAAACACAATTCAACCTTCTTTCTCGTGTTTGCACCTACAAATCGTACTCAGGTTGAGTACGAGGTAGACCTACAATAAAATCCATAGAATGGAATCCCATTTCCATTCAGGTATTTATAATGTTTGTAACTAGCTTGCTGGCCTATAAGGCTCTATTTTCCCCTTTTGGCATGTCATAAACAGGGCCACAGAGGTGGCTACTTCAGTCTTCATATCAGCCATCAATAATTCTTTCTAAGGTCCAGATACATCCTAGTGGATCCAGGATGAATCGATAAGTGACTCATATGGGCTTCCTCTAATACTATATTTGTCAAGTTCTGATCCTTAGGAATACCTATTTTGTCCTTGAAGAGGATAGTTACATCTATTGCTATTGAGAATTTTGGCTAATTTTTTCTTGCTTGTAACTTTCCGTGTTATTCGTGGGATCATTTAATATGAGTTCTAAGGTCACAAGAAATTTCAAATTGATTCAAAAGGACTCCACCATGAATAGGAGTCATCTTCAGATTGAGGTCTCTAAAGCTTTTTATTAAGAATAAATGATGAATAATTAAGTGAGATATATGGATGGACATCCTACTTAATTTATCTTAATTCGACGTCATAGTCCTTAAGAAACTCTTGTTGGAACCAAGTTGGTTTTTTCAATTAAAGTTTTGATGTTAACAAAATTATTTTATGAAAATCATATTTTGACTAAGAAGAAGAATGAAAAATCACAGGATATGAAAAATCAGAGGATGACGTCGGCAGAAGATACCTCCAGAAGATACAAATCAGAAGCAGAAGATGTCATCAGAAGATGATGTCACCAGAAGATAAAAATACCACCAGAAGATATCACTAGAGGATACATCCAGAGGATACCAAAGGATGTCATCAGAGTATGCATCTAGAGGATGTCACAAGAGGATACCTCCAGAGGATACCAAAGATACCTCCAGAGGATATCACCAGAGGATCCCATCAGAAACAAGAATCAAATGATGTCATCAAAGGCAAACATCAGAGGATATTATCATAGGGAAGAAACAATAACATTATTAGAGGATATTATTCATGGCCCAGATTAGAAGGAAGCATAGTCTAGAAGGAGACTTGGTCCAGACCAGAACGAAACATGGTCCAGAAGGAGACTTGGTCCATACCAGAAGGAAGCATGTCCAGAAGGAGACTTGGTCCAGACTAGAAGGAAACATTGTCAAGAAGAAGACTTGGTAAGACCAGAAGGAGACTTGGTCAGACCAGAAGGAAATAGAGCTCAGAAGATAACTCAGTCCAGATTAAGGATAACATGGTCCAGAATAGATCACATGGTTAATATCAGAAGATCACATGTCCAGATTAGGATATCACATAGTCCAGATCAGAAGGTTACACTATCCAGATCAGGAGACAGAATGGTACACATCAGATCACATGGTCCAGACTTGGTCCAGATCAGCAGATCGTATGGTCCAGATTTAAATCATCATGCAGATTAGTGAAGAATTAATTAAAATTTGATAGAAATCTGATCAAAGTATTAAGGAGATTTGATTAAAAAATCACTAAAGACTTGAAGGAAATTCGAATGAAATCTGAAGCAAGAAAATACAGTTCAAAATTAAAGTAAAAAAGGATTGGCGAACAGAATTTTCAAAGGAAATCTGAGCAAGATTTATCTCGAATTTAAGCTTGGACAAAGCTCATATTGCGGCTATAAAAGGAGGCTTCAGGCCGCAACAATATGCACTGAAAAACACAAGCACTAAAGCTTACAATTCAAAGTCATCCAAGAGTTCAAAAGAGAGAAATACTTGGGCGAAAGAGAAATATGAAGATGCAACTACTCAAGAAAGTCAATGTTATAATTAGCTTTCCAAAAGCAACTACTCAAGAAAGTCATTGCAACAATCAGCTTTCCAGAAGCAATATTTCAATGTTCCAAACCCTTGTAATCAAACCTGATAGTGGTGTAGATTCCTTCTTCAATCTGGGGTTGTCAGATTGGTAGGAGAAGACTTGACTTGTAGGGTCAAGGTGTGGAAGTTCCTTCTTCAATCTGGGGTTGTTAGATTGGTAGGTGAAGACTTGACTTGTGGGGTTAAGGTGTTGTTATCGTTCCTCAAAAGTCTGGGGTTGTCAGACTGTTTGGGAAGACTGACTTGGAGGGTCAGGTAATGTAATTCAATGGTTTTGAATTTGTTGATTAAAGCCTTCAAGATGAAGGGACTGGATGTAGCCAAGTTAATGGTGAACCGGGATAAATTGTTGTGTTCTTATGCTGTTTTATCTACTGCTTAATCTGATTATTTATTCAACAAGTAACTTACATCAACATTCATCAAAAATAGCAAAAAGAATTTGAGTATTGCAAACACAATTCAACCCCCCTTTCTCGTGTTTGCACCTTCAATTCTACCCGCCTACACTGTCTCATGTTAAGTTCTTTCTGATCATAGAGGTATCTCAAATTCCGATGATCATTGAAGACATCAAAATCCACCCCGTAAAGGTAATTTCTCAAGATTTTAAGTTCAAAAACTATTGCAGCAAGCTCTTAGTTTTGGGTAGAATAATTTCCTTCATGTGGTTTCAATTGACAAGAGGCGTAGGCAGCTACTTGTTTCTTTTGCATCAATACACAACCTAAACCCTTTAGAGAGGCATCACAAAAGACTTCAAGTCCTAAAGATGGCTCTTGAATGGCTAGTACAAGAGTTGTGGTCAATTTTGCCTTTAGTAGTTGAAAACTCTTCTCACATTCATGGTCCCATACAAAAGGATGATCCATACGTGTCAACCTTGTTAGAAGCAAGGCCATTTTAGACAATTTCTTAATGAACCTATGGTAATACCTTGCTAAGGCTAGAAAACTCTTGACTTCAGTTGCTTTTTTGGGCTGTTCCAATTCTAATACGGTCTCTACTTTGGAGGGATCTATTAATCCCACTCTTTTGGAAATTACATGACCTAAGAATTTCACTTCTAACATCTAGAATTCACACTTACTAGGTTTAGCAAACAACGTCTTATCTCTTAATATCTGCATCACAGTTTGGAGGTGTTCTAATGTTCTGTTCGGGTCATTGAATAGATCAAGATATCAAAATCCAATTCACATTGTCCATAACTAAAAACTCATAAAGTCTATACCACATTTTGAAAGTTGTTTTTGGTATGTCTTCACACTTAATCTGAATCTGATGATATCCGTAACTAATATCAATTTTCAAAAATATGGTGCTCACAAATAGTTGATCCAGAAGGTCGTTTATTCTTGGCAATGGGTAGTTATTCTTAATGGTCACTTTTTTCAGTTGGGTATTTATCCTTCATTTTTACTAATAGCACAAGTGCTCCCTAGAGTGATACATTGGGCCTAATGAACTAATTGTTTATGAGATATTCCAATTGGTTCTTATTGGAACCATGTTGGTTCTAAATACTTAGGATTTTGATGTTTACAAAAGCACTCCATGTAATCTTATTTTGTACCTTGAATTATTACATTAAATTCCACCAGAAGATGAAGTTTCCAGAGGCAGAAGATGAAGACATCAGATAATGCATCCAGAAGGTACCAGAGGATGCATCCTAAAATTACCAGAGGATATCTTTGCTGGCCCATATCAGAAGGAAGCAAAGTCAGAAGGAGACTTGGACCATACTAGAAGGAAGCCTGCCAGAGGGAGACTTGATCCAGACCAGAAAGAAGCATTAGTCAGACTTAGTCCAGAAGTTATTATGACTAGAAGATGGCCTGGTAGTGAAATGATAAACAGCCCAGACTTGATCCAGACTTAATTAGAGGATAAATTAATGGGTCCAGAACAAGAGATTCAATCCAGATTTGACCTAGACCAGAAGATCGCATGGTTCAGGGTATGAAACTACGTCTAGACCAGAGGAAATGATGTCTAGATTTGATCCAGACCTAATCCAAATCAGAAGGTAAAATGTCCAGACTGAAATATAATTTGTCCAGACTTAATTTCAGTTCAATCCAGACCCAGGTAAGAATTGGTCCAGATCAGAGGGAAGATATCAAGATTAATGGTTCAGATTTAAGTATATGGCCCAATGTTGGCCGAGATCAGAAGATCAGACCATGGCCCGTGTGTTGGCCGAAATCAGAAGGTCAGATTGTGTGGTCCAGCATTGGCCGAGATCAGAAGATCAGAAAGTGTGGTCCAGGGTTGGCCGAAATTAGAGGATCACAGCAGATCACTTAGTATGGTCCAGATGTGGACTAGCGCAGAAGATCAAACGGTCCAGATTTAATCATGAGGATTAGGGTTTGTTACAAAAATAAATTTATGAATGAGGATTAGGAGATTCAATTTAATTTGATCAAAGTATTAAAAGGGTTTGTTACAAAAATAAAGTGAAGTCGTATGGGAGTTCAGAAGCTGTTGGCGGGAAGAAACTACAGACATGATTGGCCAGTTATTTTTGAAAGCAAATCTGAAGCTTAAAAAGATATGTTTTTTATTTAAGTGAAGCCCGATTGGTCAAGATACTTTTGCAAGAGAATCCAGCAAGATACAACTTTAAATTCAGCTTGGAAGAGAACCTAATCTGTATCTATAAAAGGAGGCTCAAGGCAGAATATTTAGCATCGAAAATCACAAAAGAGTCATACACTTCCAAAAGCAAACACTCAAGTTTTTAGTAAGGTTAATTGTGAGTTCCAGCTTTCCAGAAGCAAGCACTCGTGTTATTTTCTTTCCCTTGTGTTAGATCTAAGTTGTTGAAGTAGAGTTTGTTGAGGAAAAAACCTTTTTGATAAATGTTTTAATGACAACAAACCTTTTAAATTAAATGATTAAGTTTTATGAATGGTTGTCTACTAATGATTTCACTTAAGTTTGTTTAAGGAACATAAATACATAAGTGAACAAAGCAAGAATCAAAGAAAACAGCAACAGAAAACATTCTCCACATATTCTGGAAAACGGAGAATGTTCGCCAGTCCATGACAGCCTAAAAACCTAACTTTCTCCATCACTTAATCGAAGTTGTTGGCTCTGGAAGTTACATGGATATGATCACTACATGGCAGAGAACACATATGATCAATTCAATTCAAGAGGACATTCGAATTGAGAAAGATAAAGACTCTTAAACAAGCCTGTCCAGACTGTTCTGGAAACAGTAATTATCAGACTCTAGAAGATACCTCATGAAGTAAATTACCAGAAGATACATTCTGGAAATTACCAGAGGATACATTATGGAATTTAACAGAGCATATATTCTGGAAATAACCCGAGGATAAATTCTGGTAATACTAGGGGATAAACCGGGAAGTCGAAAAACATCATCAGAAGGTAACTTTGGAGGCCCAGAACAAACAAAAACAATATCAAAAGAATATCTGATATACACCAGAGGGAAGCCTGCCATAAGGACAATTGCTTCATACCATAAGAATTCAAATACCAGAAGCAATCAAGAAGTTATGCTGATCAGAACATAGCCTGGCAGTGAAATATCAAAACTGTCCAGACTTGATCCAGAATGGATCAGAGGATATGTTTGCTGGCCCAGATCAGAAAGAAGAAATATCAGATGAAAACCTGGACCATACCAAGATGAAGACTGCCATGAGGAGAGTTGTTCCAGCTCAGAAGTAATCAAATGTAATAAGTATTATAGAAGAGAATCTGACCAGAACATAACATGACAGTCAAATTTTACTTCATCTAGAAAACGAAACCAGAGGATACCTCAACCAAAGGATACCAGAGGATATCTCCAGAAAATACATTCAGAGGAAGACATCCAGAATGAACAAAACTGAACCCCCAGATTGATTATCAATCTCCAGAAAGTTCAAATACTAGGACTCCAGATTGATTATCAATCTCCTGAATTTTCATTAACATTCTGCAGAAGTTCATCATCATTCTCCAAGCTGTTTTGACATAATCAAAACTCCAGTATGGCCTGTATAAACGTCCAGATTGATCGTCAGTCTCCAGTATACTTAAAATACAAAAGTCCAGAATGATCATCAATCTTCAGGCAATTTCAAAAGCTTCAGTACAAGCTTCTTACATCAAGCTTTCGTGATTGTTCTCAATCTGTTTTTACTGATCCAAAGCTTCAGTTCAAGTCAGCAATGTTATCAATTATCAGAAGCTTTAGAAAGATCATTAATTACTCAAGAAAGATTGATTCAAAATGCAACACAGCCCAAGCCTGAACAGAGAAATAAAAATAGTCAAGTGGGATTATTTTTAATAAGAAATAATGCCTCATGTCAAGTCTGACAAAAGGCATTAACAACGGCTCTATTTGGCCTTCATTAAATGCTTTCACGCCTATAAAAGGAAGGCAAAAGCTCAGGAAGTAACACAGCTTCAAGTACAGAGAAAAACATCACTCACATACATCTTCATACTTGAAAGCTTCTCAATCATAAACAAAAGATTCAGTTCTATTTTTTCCTCTTCATATCAGAATCATCTACTGAATTCTTTTGTCAAGAATCTAATCTCAAACACGAGTCGAGCATACTCAGATTCTGTCCAAAAATCTAAGAAGTTCAAGCGCTAACAAGTTTCTCCAAATCATTCTCATTCACATACTTGAAGTTCTGCAAATCATTTACAGAATCAGTTGTAGTTAAATCCTTCTTACTCTGATATATTCATACTGATTTATCTGTAAAAGAATCGAAACCTCAAACAAGAGTTGAGTCATTTCATATTCTAAACAATCTCATCATCATTGTAAACTCAAACTATAAGAGTAAAAGATAGTTTGGGTAGATTGTAAGAAATCCTATCAAGACAGATAGGTGATTTGATTAATCTGATACCAGGTGGAATCAGATTAAGTTCTGTAAACAAAGATCAAGGTTGATCTAAGCTAGGTGTTGTAAAACCAAGAAGGTTCTTGTTTTAAACACTTAGTGGAAAATCTCACAGTGGTGAGGATTGGACGTAGCCCGTGTTGGGTGAACCAGGATATATCTGTGTGTGATATCTCTTCCCTTATCTCTATTTAAATTCAGCTCTTTATTTACTTAAGTTGAAACAAGTTTCTGTTTTACACACTAATCTGAACGTTCTCCGTTTTTCTGCCTCCTTAACCAAGAACTTTCTTGAGTTTAAAACTGAAGTTTTTCAGGAAATTTTAAAAGGGCGGAATTACAATTCAAACCCCCCTTCCTTGTAAATCGATATTGCTACTTCAGAGTCTACAGTCTGAGGGAGTCAGAAGGGGTAGCAGATTAGTTGGCAATTAGATTCAAGGCGTTGTAATTCCTTCTACAATCTGGGGTTGTTAGATTGGTAGCAAAACACTTGACTTAAGAAGTCAAGGTGCTGTATTCCTCAAAAGTCTAGGATTGTTTGACTGTTTGAGAAGACTGACTTGGAGGGTCAGTGGTACTGTTGTAATTCAAGGTTTTGAATTAGTGAAATCCTGGACGTAGCCTCGTTAATGGTGAACCAGTATAAATTCTGTGTTTTTATTTTTACTTTATATCCGCTGCTAACTATGTTTTATTCATACATCAAGTTTTGTTTTAAAATTGCAAAAACAGAAAAAGTATTCAAGTTAGTCAAACACAATTCAACCCCCTTCTCCTGTTTGCACCTTCAATTGGCATCAGAGCTCGGTGTCAAGGCTGAGCACTTAATAGTGTTTGAGGAAAGGTCTAAAGGGGTTCAACACGTTAGAAGAATTTGGAGGCAACATCAACAGACCACCACTGTTTGATGGAGACAGGTTTGAGTATTGGAAGGACAGATTGAGAAGTTTCTTCATATCTCAAGATCCTGAATTATGGAAGCTTGTAGTCAAAGGATACACCGCACCTACTGTTCTAGGAGATCCAACTAAAAAGCTGGACATGGAAGATATGAAACCAGACCAGAGAAGATTATACAAACTTCATCACAAGTCCAGAAACATCATGATCAGTGCCATCACATTCAAGGAATTTGACAGATGCACAGATAAAGAAACAGCAAAAAGCATATTCGACAGTCTAGTTCTGACCTATGAAGGAAGCCAGTAGGATCAAGAAGCAAAGGCTAACATACTGGTCAAACAGTATGAGATGTTCAAGATGGAAGATGATGAAGACATCGACGGAATGTTCTGTAGATTCCATACTCTGATATCTGGACTGAAGATCTTGAAGAAAAGCTACAAAAAAGCAGATCATGTCAAGAAGATTCTAAGAAGTTTACCAATCGAGTGGAGACCAATGGTTACTGCAGTTCAGCAAGCCAAAGATCTAAATAACTTAATATTTGAAGATCTGATCAGCTCACTCAAGTATCATGAAATAGAATTGGAAGCAGATGAACCAAAGAAGAAGAAGAATCTGGCCCTGAAGTCAAAACAGAAGAAAGCTGCGAAGGCAGCACCAAAATCAGAGGATAGCGACAGTGACTGTGATGATATGGCTTACTTAACCAAACAGATGGTTAAGATCTGGGAAAACAGAAAGAGGAGAGGCTCCAGGAAGAATCATAACAACAAAGGAAAGGAAGAATCTGACAAGAAGAGTATATTTTGTTATGAATGCTATGAACCTAGACATATCACGTCAGAATGTCCAAATCTGGAAAAAGGCAAACAACACAAGAAGAGTTCCAGATTCAGAAAGAAGGGTTTGATGGCAGCCTGGGATGTATTAGAATCAGAAGAAGAATCGTCTGATGAAGAAGAGGCCGAAACAGCAATGATGGCACACATCAGGTCTGCCTCTGAACCTCATAAAGGAACAGTCTTAGGAATGAAAACAGGCAGAAGGAAGAATGATCGAAGCAGTCATTCAAGCAAGTTTGGAAGCACATCAGAGGAAGCAATTATGGCTTTGATGGCTCATACCAACTCAAGCTCTGGATACGGCTCAGGCTCTTGAACAGAATCAGAAGATGAAGACAGTGAGGTATTTTCTGATCTCACTAGATATGAATTAATTGAGGCTTTAAAAGACTTTTTAAATGCAAACAATAAGATGTCTTTAAAACTAAAAACTCTTAGGGAAGATAAGAAAAATCTAACCAAAGAAGTCCAAGTTTATAAGAGTCGAAATTCTGAGTATCCAACTGAAAACAAGGATTTTAAAACTGAAGTTGCAAGACTCAAATCTGAAAACCAAACTCTCAAAAGTAATATGTGTTCCACTTCCAAAACTGTTTGTGAATCTGATATGCATGAACAATGTTTTCAAAACTTTATTTCTAATGGAATGGAAAGAAGTAAATATGCATCTATGATTTATGGAAACAGTAACATTGGAAAGAGAGGTCTTGGTTTTACAGAAACTATTGTTGATACTAAAACTGTTTATTATGATGTTTTTGCTAAGAAAGGTCACTCTGAATTATATTGTCCAATGGTAAAATCTGAACAAGATCAGAAAGCTGTTAAAACTAACAAACCTGGACCCAATAAGTTCTGGGTACCAAAAGATCAAATTGTTTATGTTGCAGATATTCTGAGCAACTAGAAGGAGACACCAACAATGGTGCCCGGACAATGGACGTTGGCAATGCACAAGCAGAAGAAGGTTTATGTTCCAACATCTACCAAACAGAAGCCAATTGACTCTGGTAGAAGAAGAACTGGTCAACACAATACCTATTAGAACCAGAACCAGAATCATATGAGGAACAGGAAATATCAAAGAAATCACATAAATAACACGAATCAGAACAGGAACTGGAACCAGAATCAGAACTGGAACCAGTATCAGAGGTACAGGAACTGGAACCAGAACCAACGCTTGAACCAAAATCAAAACAGGAACTGGAACCAGAACCAGAACGGGAACCAGTATCAGAGGCACAGGAACTGGAACCAGAACCAACACTGGAACCAGAATCAGAATCAGTACCCAAACCTGAACCAGAACCAACATAATTACCAGAATCACCATAAGTTCCAGAATCACCAGAGGAACATGGTGTATCAGCCAAAGCAAAAAGAGAAGAATCAGAATCAAGAGAGTTCTTCAAACACTCCTGTGAAATTCATCAAGACTACAAACCTGGAAGGGAATTAAAATCCCTTAATCCAAACCATGTAATCACAGAACATACAGATTCGGAATCCTAAAATCAAAAGCAAGAGGATTTTCAGAGCAAAACTGAAACTGTTGACATAGAGGTTACATCTTGTTGAAGATAGTATTAATGTTTGATATTTATGTTTACTGTGATAACAAGAAGCTTGATATTAAAAATCAAAGCTAGATAAGCTTTCTGCAGGTTTTCAAACTGTCAAAGGAACCAGGTGATTCACACGAATTGAACACTTCAACAGAAACAACATTCCAGTGGTTTCAAAAACAAGCAGAAACCACCAGAAGCAGAATTAATGGTTTGGTTGTATTGAGTTCATTTTTAAATTATTTGATTTATATTATGTTATATGACAAACTGCTTGATCTTGACAAATCAAAGCAAGACAAAGATAGTGCAGGTTGACCAGAACCAAAGGGAGCAGAAGCAGAAGAAACAGAAGTACATGGAAAGGTAGAGGATACAAGCAAGTCAGCAACACATGACAAATCTTTAAAAGATAAATCTGATCAAGTCAGAAACAGCCAAGATAAGTCAGAAGAGAAATCTGGATATCTATCAGAATTAGAAGCTGTTACAGATTTTCCAGAACCAGAAGCTGATGCAAACCAAGCAATGTTGATGAGGCTTTGGCAGAGGAATGTTGGATACTTGCAATGCAAGAAGAGCTCAACGAATTCCAAAGGAATAATGTTTGGGATCTGTTATCCAGACCAAACAAAAACATTATTGGAACCAAGTGGGTGTTCAGAAATAAACTCGATGAAAAAGGTGAAGTGGTAAGGAACAAAGCCAGATTAGTAGCTCAAGGATACAATCAACAGGAAGGTATCGATTACACTGAGACATTTGCTCCAGTGGCCAGGTTAGAAGCAATTAGAATTCTTTTATCATTTGCTGCTAATCATGATATAGTTCTGTATCAAATGGATGTTAAAAGTGCATTCTTAAATGGCTATATAAGTGAGGAAGTCTATATCAAACAGCCCCCTAGATTTGAAAATCCTGATTTTCCAAACCATGTTTTTAAACTTAAAAAATCTTTATATGGTTTAAAACAAGCACCAAGGGCATGGTATGACAGACTTAGCAACTTTCTGCTTAAGAATGAATTTGATAGAGGCCAGATTGATAATACTCTATTTAGGAAATCCATTAAAAATGATATTTTGATTATTCAAGTTTATGTTGATGATATCATATTTGGATCGACTAATTGCACTTTGTGCAAAGAGTTTTCTGACCTAATGCAGAAAGATTTCCAAATGAGCATGATGGGAGAACTTAAGTTCTTCTTGGGAATTCAGATTCACCAAGGTAAATCAGGTATGCTCATTCACCAATCTAAATACACTAAAGAACTTCTTAAAAAGTTCAAAATGAGTGAATGTTAGCCTATGGCCACCCCCATGCACCCAACCTGCTCACTTGAGAAAGATGAAACCTGCCAAATGGTAGACCAGAAAACATACAGAGGTATGATTGCATCCCTTCTTTACTTAACTGCTTCTAGACCTGACATTTTGTTTAGTGTTTGTGTCTGTGCCCGTTTTCAGGCTGACCTTAGGGAATCCCATTTAATTGCTGTCAAATGAATTCTGAGATACCTTAAAGGAACCACCAACCTTACCCTGTTATACAAGAAAACCCCCACCTACAAACTAAAAGGTTTTTGTGATTCCAACTATGCTGGAAAGGAAAAGTACAAGCGGCAACTGCACCTTCTTAGGTGATAATTTGATCTCTTGGTCAAGCAAAAGAAAAAGCACCATTGCTATGTCAACAGCCGAAGCTGAGTATATATCAGCAGCAAGATACAGCTCACAGTTAATCTGGATGAAACAACAACTTGAAGATTACAACATCTTTGAAACCAATATCCCTTTGTTATGTGATAACACTTCAGCCATAAACCTAACCAAAAACCCCATCTTACACTCTAGAGCCAAACACATTGAAATAAAACACCATTTCATTAGGGACCATGTTCAAAAAGGGACTTTAAGCATCCAGTTTGTGGACATTGATCATCAATTGTCTAATATCTTCACCAAAGCATTACCAGAAGATAGGTTCGAGTTCATCAAGAAGCATCTCAACATTGTCTCCATATCTGACTAGCTCAAGTAGTCTTCTTAGGACTTTTTTTTTTATTTTCTTGTAATTTTAATTTTATGTCTTTTATTTTCTGTTTTTACTTTCTGTAATCTGTAAAGAGAAAAACAAAAATAGTAGGACCTCTTTTTGGCTGATGACAAAAAGGGGGAGAGAGAGAAAAATGAGAAATAAGTAGAAAAGGAGAGTTAAAAAGAAAGGAGGAGCGAAAAAGAAAGAGATGAAAAGAGAAGGAGTTGAAAAGGAGAAGAAACAGGGAGAGCGAAAAATAAAGAGAGAAAAAGAAAGAGTGAAAAAAAGAAGGAGTTGAAAAGGAGGGGCAATGTGAAGGGAGAAAAGAAAGAGAGAATAAAGAATGAGTTGAAAAGGAGAGGAGAAGAGAAGAAAAGAAAGAGTGAAAAGAGAAGGAGTTGAAAAGGAGAAGAAAAACGTCAGTATCAGACTTAGGGGGAGAGATTGTTTTGAGGGGGAGTATTTCACGAACTTCGAGTTACAAGCTAGCAAAATAAGTTAAGGTTTTGTCATCATCAAAAACGGGGAGATTGTTGGAACCAAGTTGGTTCTAAGTACTTAGGCTTTTGATGTTTACAAAAGAACTCCATGTAATCTTATTTTGTACCTTGAATTATTACATTAAATGCCACCAAAAGATGAAGTTTCTAGAGGCAGAAGATGAAGACATCAGATAATGCATCTTGAAGGTACCAGAGGATGCATCCTGAAATTACCAGAGGATATCTTTGCTGGCCCAGATCAGAAGGAAGAAAAGTCAGAAGGAGACCTGGACCATACCAGAAGGAAGCCTGCCAAAGGAAGACTTGATCCAGACCAGAAGGAAGCATTAGTCAGACTTAGTCCAGAAGTTATTCTGACCAAAAGATGGCCTGGTAGTGAAATGATAAACAGCCCAGACTTGATCCAGACTTAATCAGAGGATAGATTAATGGGTCCAGAACAAGAGATTCAATCCAGATTTGACCCAGACCAGAAGGTAGCATGGTTCAGGGTATAAAACTAAGTCCAGAACAGAAGAAATGATGTCTAGATTTGATCCAGACCTGATCCAAATCAGAAGGTAAAATGTCCTGACTGAAATATTATTTGTCCAGACTTAATTTCAGTTCAATCCAGACCCAGTTAAGAATTGGTCCAGATCAGAGGGAAGATATCAAGATCAATGGTTCAGATTTAAGTATATGGCCCAATGTTGGCCGAGATCAGACCATGGCCCAGTGTTGGCCGAAATCAGAAGGTCAGAATGTGTGATCCAGCATTGGCCGAGATCAGAGGATCACAACAGATCGGTTTGCTAGACCAGGTTGGCTGAGATAAGAAGATCAGAAGATCAGAAAGTGTGGTCCAGGGTTGGCCGAAATCAGAGGATCACAGCAGATCACTTAGTATGGTCCATATGTGGACTAGCGCAGAAGATCAAACAGTCCAGATTTAATCATGAGGATTAACGGTGGAGATTTAATTTAATTTGATCAAACTATTAAAATGATTTGTTACAAAAATAAAGTGAAGTTGTATGCGAGTTCAGAAGCTGTTGGCAGGAAGAAACTAAAGACATGATTGGCCAGTTATTTTTGAAAGCAAATCTGAAGCTTAAAAAGATATGTTTTTTATTTAAGTGAAGCCCGATTGGTCAAGATATTTTTGCAAGAGAATCCAGTAAGATACAACTCGAAATTCAGCTTTGAAGAGACCCTAATCTGCATCTATAAAAGGAGGCTCAAGGCAGAATACTTAGCATCGAAAATCACAAAAGAGTCATACACTTCCAAAAGCAAACACTCGTGTTATTTTCTTTCCCTTGTGTTGGATCTAAGTTGTTGAAGTAGAGTCTATAGTCTGAGGGAGTCAGAAGGGGTAGCAGATTACTTGGAAATTAGATTCAAGGCGTTGTAATTCCTTCTACAATCTGGGGTTGTCAGATTGGTAGGAGAAGACTTGACTTAAGAAATCAATGTGCTGTATTCCTTAAAAGTCTAGGATTGTTAGACTGTTTGAGAAGACTGACTTGGAGGGTCAGTGGTACTGTTGTAATTCAAGGTTTTGAATTAGTGAAATCCTTCAAGGTGAAGGGACTGGACGTAGCCTCGTTAACGGTGAACCAGTATAAAATTCTGTATTTTTATTTTTACTTTATATCCGCTGCTAACTCTGTTTTATTCATACATCAAGTTTTGTTTTAAAACTGCAAAAACAGAAAAAGTATTCAAGTTAGTCAAACACAATTCAACCCCCATTCTCGTGTTTGCACCTTAAGTTCACTTAGCTCCAGAGGTGACATCCTATAAGGAGCAATGGATATGGGTCCTACTCCAGGAATTAGGTCCATGGAAAATTCTATCTCTCTTTCTTAAGAGGTATTCAAACTAAATCTACTAGAAAGAGCCTATCAAAAAGGTTAATGGGACATTGAAGACATGCAAGAGAGGTTTCAATATGATTCTTAGCTACATTAGATACAACTAAGGTAGAAGGTAAGGTTATTAAAGGAAGATTGAGTTGTAGGGCACAGTCAGAGGATATGAAAGAATGAGATGCACCAGTATCAAATATTAGGTTTTAAAACATGTACTAGTAATTAGATTGGTATCCTTAACTTTCTTACCATCACGAGCATAGACCCTCCTTGAGCTTGGTTTACTTGGGTTGGCTTCATTTTTCCTCTAGCGTACTAGACAAGAGGAAGTGACATGTCCTGGTTGCTTGTAGAAATAACAAACATGTTTCCCTATAAACATTCTTCTCCAAGTTCTTTTCCCCACCTTGAGCAATTTCTTGCACGGTGAGAGTTGGAGGTCTAAACATGTTTCCCTTTTCCTGGTGAGGTCTTTGCCTTCAATTGTTGATTCAATTTGTTCAAATCCCTTCTTTGCTGCCACTTGGCCTGCTTATCCTCTTGCACATTCTTCAGATTTTCCTCAACATTGTATCTCCTATGCATGAGGGTGGAGTAGTTTATGATCTCAAAATGTCTTACGTTGCCTATAATTTCTGGCCTCAAACCTTATTCGAATTGGTTAATCTTCCACTTTTCATCTAGTGTATATTAAGCATGTGACGAAAATATTGCCAGTTCTTCAAACTTGGCCACATACTCAGCCACTGACATATCCCCGTGTTGTAGGTGGACAAACATTAATTCCTGCTACCTTATAGTACTATTCGGATAGTATTTATCTTAGTTGATTCAAAGTGCTCCTAATTCAATGGTGTTCCCAGAGTCAGCAAATAAGCCTTTGCCCCTTCCACCATAGCTTCCCTTAAATACCAGAGGTTATTTAAGGTAGAAAAACAAAAGAAATGATGGATTTTAATTGTATTTTATGTTTTAAAATGTTTAGACTAACACTTGGTGATAATAAAGTGATTAAATGGGTAGAGAATATAAACAAAAGGAAAAGGGAAACACATAGGATTTATATTGGTTCACTATCAACCCGGTAGCTACATCCAATCTCTTCACCCAGAAGGATTTTCTCAAATAATTCAAAACCAAATTACAACACTTAACTTCACAAGTCAAGTCTTCTCAACTTCTAGTTTGTACCTAAAATCGTGAGGAAAACAACCACTGTTGGGTCAGGTAACAAAGTGTTTTTTTTTCCTGTGTTACTCTCAACAGAGGATGTGTATATGTTTTTCATAGACTTTACACAATACAATATAAATACAAAGTATGATGTTCAATGACTTTTCTAAGTAATTTTGAGTTTTTGTTGTTTGTTATTTTATTTCTTCTTCAATGGTGGGAACCTTTTATATATGTTAGTTTGAACTTTTAGATTACTTCAACTTTCTTCTCCCAGCGTTCGTCTTCCAACGTTCTTCAGATTTTAATTATGTTTGGTTCTATTCAATGACATTACCATTACTTTGATGTCTTCTCATCTTAGCTTTGATCTTCCCAAATCCGTTGTCGATCATTGCTTTGATTTCAATCAGTCTTGAATTATAATTCTCAAATATGTTGTTGATCATTACCTTAATTCCAATCTGTCTTGACTTTGAATTCACAAATTTGTTGTTGAAATTTTAAGGTGAGACCATTTCTATTTTTGAGATATTGATTTCATTCAATATTGATATGATCCTGGTTGTCATGAATCACTTTAAGGATCGTTCTAGGTAGGAAACTTATAGATTTGAACCAAAAACACGTTTTGCTGAAGAACGCAATAACCAGGGCTCCGAAAGTCAGAATCAGACGATTCCAAAATGAGGTGAAAGATAACATTCTGAAACGCAAGTTAGGCTGTTGAATCACCAAAAACAAGTACGTAGAACTCAAGATATGATCGTAGGTTAGTGAACACGAAAATTGGTAGAATTTGAGTAATAGGGTTTGATGTAAAGGAAATTTCAAATTACTATTTAACAAACAAACCAAGAAAAGAATGGCGTCACAATCTAAGGATTGATAAGCCAAAAGAACGCCACAAGGATTAACAACCTTGATAAGTTCAAAGTGAATTCTTTCAAGAACTCTAGAGAGCAAAACCTCACAATAGTAATGTTCCAAAATCTGCTAATATAAAAATAAGGATTTGCCTTTTATAGTGGCAACTCCTTACAAGTTCTGTAAATTTGGCCCAATTCATGTTTCTACAATTAGACCCAAATTTTCTTATTAATTCAATCTACTACTTAATTAAAACTAATATTAAAATCTGATAACACATAGATGCCGCCTTCATTCCATAACTTCTTCAATTTGAATTAAACAATTTATTATCTTGGGCTACAATTCTTCATGACTTGTACTTGCTTCAAATAATGTGGTTATCAAGCTATTTAGAACCTTTTTTGCTTTCTTTGACCTTGCTCTTGTCATTGGAGTTCCAAGACCTTGAATATCCTCTATGTTTCCTTCCTTGGTTATGCATTCTATGTCTTCATCAAATATGGTGCCATAAATTAAAGTAACTGACTGGGAAATTTAATTCCTTCAACTCGATGCCAGACAAAATTAACTTGAAGGTGCAAACACGAGAAAGGCGTTGAATTGTGTTTGACTAAGTTGGATTCTTTTTGGTAATTTATTTAAAACTGGTTCGGGTTTGGTGACTAACTTAGAATAAAAATAATAGCAATCGAGATAAGTGATCAGAGGCAGAAGTAAAATACATTGGTTTGCTTCTCATAAGCTGATTGTGACAATGACTCACACACTAAAAAATACTTAGAAATAATTCTTTTAAGCAAGTGTTTCTCTAGACCTTAACCTTATGAGCTCTAATGACTTACGAAATTTTGTGCTTGTGAGTTCTTTTGTTTGCCTTTTCATCCTTAAGTATCTTTTTAAAGAATAGGTTAGGGTTTCTCCTTTGCCCTTGCAAAATCTCAATCACATCTTTGCAACTAATAAATCTATCTTCTTATGAGTGTTTCTTCTTGTAAACAATTCTTGATCACATATTCTTGTAAGTGATTCACATTTTGTAGATTATGATCAACTCTTTTTGTAAATAATTCATATATTCTAGGAGATAAATCTTGATCAAATCTTCTTGTAAACAATTAATATCTTCTTGTGATAAATCATGATAAAATCTTCTTGTGAATAATTCATATCTTCTTGTTGATAAGATCTTGATCATATCTTCTACAAATCTTGACCATATCTACTGTACAACTTTGTCAAAGATTTTCTTAAATTATAAATATGAATCAAATCTTATTTTAGATTGTCTTCAAATACACAAAGCTTCGTTCATACTCTTGCTTGATTTGAGCTGGAATGGATTCGGGTTGTTCTTGGATCTTCAAAAGTTTTTGATTCTGTTAAGTCTTCTTTTCATACTTAATTATTTTAAAGTCGGTCGTTGACTTTCCATCAGACGCATTGACTTTCTTATTGGAGTGAAATATTGTGTTTCTTGAATAATGATAGTCAGAGGTAGAATTTCATGACTTAGAATTAATGTCATTGTGCAAATCACCTTGTTGAAACTTCAGAGTCAGTGCAACATCAGAGGTTGCATATCAGAGCCAACATTTGAAATGTGTTGCACCATTTTGATAAATAGATAGTGAGCTTTGAGTTTATGATTTAAACAATTTCTTCATAGTTAATTATACCTTGATATGACTCTTTAGAGGCATGTTGAGTTTGTGCACATCATAGGCAAGCAAGGGCTTCAGAGGCATGCTTCAAATTTAGTCTTCAGAGGTAGCCTTCAATCTTAGCTTCAGAGCCATTCTTCAGAGGGAGTCTTTAAACCCAATTATCATACCCATTTTTCAAACCCAAACATCAGACCCAAACATCAAAGGCAATCTTCGTAACTTTTAGAGGCACATTACTTTTAGAGGCAGATGCATACACTTTGTATTCCTCTGATCTCATCCTCTAGTACTTCCTCGGGTCGCTTCCTCTAGTTGCTTCCTTTGATCGCTTCCTCTGGTACCTCCGTCTGATTATCTTCCTCTATAACCCTCCACTGATTTTCTTCTACCAATTTTTTCATACTTAATGAAGCCATTAATCCAAATTTATTGTTCTCATAAAATATTTTTGTTCGCATCAAAACTATAAGTGGAAAACTAACTTGGTTCCAACAAAAAAGCCTCACTAAAAGGAATGAAGTATGGCTTTGTGATACTAGATGATTTCAGTAGGTGGACTTGGGTAAAATTCTTAAGAAATAAAGATGAATACCACAAAGTGTTTATTGCATTTAGCAAACAAGTAATGAATGAAAAGGGTCTTAAGATTGAAACAATTAGAAGTGTTCATCGAGGAGAATGTGAAAACAATTTCTTTGAAAGTTTTTGTGGTGAGAATGGAATATCTCACAATTTCTTCTCTCTTAGAACACCACAACAAAATGGAGTTGTAGAAAGAAAGAATGGATCCCTTCAAGAAATGGTCAGAACTATGCTCAATAAGATGGAAATTGCAAATCATATTTGGGCAGAGGCAACTAACATTGCATGCTATATTCAAAATAGAATCTTAATTAGGTCAATATTGAATAAAACACCATATGAATTATGGAAAGGTGAAAAGCCTAACATCTCGCACTTGTTGTATGTTAAACACTAAAGACAACCTTGGCAAGTTTGATTCCATATGACCAAAATTGCACCCTCGTTGGACACTCTAAAAGATCTAAAAGCTTATAGAGAATTCAATAGGGAAACTAAGATTGTGGAAGAGTCAAAAAAATGTTAAAATTGATGACAAACACCTTGAGCTTAAAAAGTCAAAGCAAGTTGATGAAAGTGCAGGTTTACTGGAACTAGAGGAAGTAGACGAAGACAAACCAAAAGAACCTGAAAAATTAAAGGATACAAGTAAGTTAGAAGAAAAGGAAAAATCATCAGAGGATGAATCTAACCAAGTCAGAAGCAGTTAAGTTGGAAGGGAGATCTGGATGGAAGTACTAGTCATCCCATCTTGAAACTCTAATAATTGGTAAGCAAATGGTCATTTTGTGACCACATCATCAGTGAAAGACACAACTCTGTTTGGTCTACTATCATCAATTGAACCTACATTTGTTGATGAAGCACTGGCAGATGATGGATATATCTTGCAATGCAAGAAGAGTTAAATGAATTTAAAAGAAATTATGTGTGGTATCTAGTACCTAGACTAAAGAAAACATTATTGGAACCAAGTGGATTTTCAGAAACAACCTAAATAAAAAAGGAGAAGTGGTCAGAAAAAATTCAAGACTTGTTGCACAAGGCTATAGTCAACAACAAGGAATTGATTACATTGAGACATTTGCTCTAGTGGCTAGGTTAGAAGCTACTTGTATCCTACTCTCTTTTGCTACTTATAATAACATTACATTATTTCAAATGGATGTGACAACTACATTTCTAAATGGGTATATAAATGAAGAAGTCTAAGTTAAGCAACCCCCCGGTTTTGACGGTTATGAATTTCAAGACCATGTCTTTAAACTTAGGAAATCATTGTGATTATATGATAGACTAAGTAACTTCTTGCTTAAAAATTTTTTTGAGATAGGACAAATAGACAACACCATAGACTAAGTAACTTCTTTATTTGATGTTGTTAGAGATGGAAATATGAGTTTATTTGAAGATTTAAGTTTCGAATTTGATGAAATTTGTATTATATTGAAGAATATAATTAATTTTATGGGTTTTGGTTGAAAATTTTGATGAATTTTTTGAATTTTTGTAAAAAAAAAGGATAACATTGTTGATGTTTTAAAACATAAAAGATCAAATTGTCACTTAAAATTAAAATAAAGGATCAAATCGGGAAAAAAAGATAAAGGACTAAAACATTAACTGAAATTAAGTTAAGGGACCACGGGTGCTATTTAGCCCATTAGTTTTTTATCTACTAATCGCACAATTTGTCAAGAACTTGCTAAGTTGATGGAGCTTGAATTTCAAATGAATATGATGGGAGAAGTTCAGTTCTTCTTAGGGATAAAAATTCAGAAATCAAAAAGTCATATACATTCATCAAACCAAATATACAAAAGAGCTTTTCAAAAAGTTTAAAATGAATGATTGTAGACTTATGGCAACACCAATGCACCTTACATGTTCACTTGAAAACGATGAATCAAGCCAGAAGGTTGACTAGAAAACATATAGAGAAATGATTGGATCACTGCTTTACCTTACTGTCGCCAGACCTGATATTATGTTTAGTGTGTGTGTGCAAGATTTCATGCTAATCCAAGGAAATCTCATTTAATTATTGTTAAGAGGATCTTTAGATACTAAAAGGCATTACTGACCTTAGCTTGTTCTACAACAAATCTAATAAGTACAAATTAAGTGGCTATTGTGATGTTGATTATTCTGGAGACAAACTTGAGAGAAAAAACACAAGTGGAAACTGCACATTTCTTGGTGAAAACTTAATCTCATGGTCAAGTAAGAGACAAAACAAAATTGCAATGTCTGTAAGTTCAGAGGCGCACCTAAGAGGAGGGTGAATTAGGTGTTTAGAAATTTTCTGGTTTTTAGAAACTTAGTGGTTTATTTTTCTGACTTATCATAAGTGAAGTAAAATGTAAATGGCAGAAAAATAAAGAACACGAAGAGTTTATCCTGGTTCCCCTTATAACCGAGGGTACATCCAATTCTCTTGCACACCACATGAGATTTTCCATTAATGTTAGAATAAGTACAAGTCTAACTCTAATATTTCTATTACAAACTTCTAACAGTCTCCCTAAGATAGCACACCACTATCGTAGATTACAATACTTGAAGATAGCACACTACATTCTTCAATAATAACTTGAATGATTTTGATTGAACTTAAGTGAATATACAGGTGATATGCTTTCGTTGTACAATGATAACAATCCAATACTATTGTACTTCAAGTGCAGCAAAGAACCTTTCTCAACGATATGAAAATGTAAAACAATATGGACTTGAAATATGAAAGTTTGACTCTTAATGGATCTTTAAAATTTCTCAAAGAAAGTTCTGAATTTTTGTGAAAGTTATTAAGTAAAATCTGAAGCTAAGAAGTATTTATACTCCTTAGACATCACTTCATATAAGTGGCAATTGTTTCTAGAGGTTTGACGAATATGTGCAATGATCCAGAATCATTATGAACTAAAAAATCACATTGATTCGCAGTTGTATTTGGCTACAACCTATTTGTAGTCGAATACACCTCTATAACGTTCAGATTTTTCAAACAATTTTAAGCAAATATTCAAATACGAAACCTTGTAGTCGAATACATATGGGTGAATTTTTCCACTGACTTGATTTTGTATTCGGCTACGGCACCTTGTAGTCGAATACAAAACTGCTATTTTAGCTACTGACTTGGTATTTGTATTCGGCTACGACATCCTGTAGTCAAATACAAAAATGTTATTTTAGCTACTAACTTGAGTTTGTATTCAGCTACAACATGTTGTAGTCGAATACAGATGTGCAGTTTTTGCTACTGACTTCATCTGTACTCGGCTACACATATATTTAGTCGAATACAACTTTAGCTTTTGTCAAAAACTTAATTTTAAAACACTTGTTCATGCATTTTGACACTTTGAAAACTCTTTTGATTCATATGCTAAAAATAAAAGGTTCTCATGTGCATTTGAAATACGACAGTATCAGATTGCATCATATACCTTAAATACTAAGTCTTCTAGCATATTTGACAATAGTTGACTTGATTGTTGACTTCACTTTGATCACTTGGCTTGGTCTTTGTCTTCATAAAAAACATAAGTATTCTTGCATATTTACAATGTCAACAATAGGGCCTAAGTACATTTCAGCAGCTAGTTGCAGTTCTCAATTGCTATGATAAAACATCAACTGGAAGATTACAAGCTAAACACATGGAAATCAAACATCATTTATTAGGGACATTGTTCAGAAAGGAGTACTAAATATCCACTTTGTAGACATTGAATACCAACGTGATGACATATTTACCAAACTACTAGCTGAAGATAGATTTGATTTCATTAGCAAAAATCTAAACCTTACCTTTATACCTGAATTATGTTGTGACAAGCATCAAGTAGTTTAGATTCATACTAGGATCAGTTTTATGTTCTGTTCATATTAGGCAATGTTTTATGTTCTATTCATTCTATTAAAAAAAATACCTTTTACATTTTGCACTTGTTTGAATAAGGTAGTGAAAACATTATGTGACTCATTCATTTGTTTAAAAAATGTTACCCATGTCTATCTGGAATAGTCATCAACAATAATGAGTCCATACATTTCACCACTAACAGAGGTTGTTCTTAAAAGACCAAATAAATCAACATGTATAAGTTCAAGTGGTCTAGAAATAGAAATCACATTTTTTTTAAGAAGATGATTTTGTTTGTTTCCCTTTCTAACATGCCTCACAAAGAACATCCGATTTATATTTTATATTGGGCAAGCCTCTGACTAGATTAAGTCTTATCAATTTTGAGATTAATCTCATGTTAGCATGTCCCAATCTTTTGTGCCAAATCAATTGTTCTTCATTCACGAAATGAGACACTTTATTTCTTGTTTTTCCAAATCAAATAAGTTTATTTTGTAAATATTGGTTTTTCTTTGACCAGTAAATAGTATGGATCCATCTATTTGACATATTTCATTACATGACTTTTGATTGAAGACAACATCATAACCATGTTCGCTTAATTGACTTATGCTTAGTAGGTTATGCATTAGTCCTTTTACAAGCAAAATATTTTTAATAGAGGGAAGAGAACCATTACCTATTGTGCCATGCTCTATGATCATACCCATTTGATTTCCTCCAAATATTACGAATCCTCCTTTCTAGAATGACAACTTTTGGAACATAGACTTTTCCCATCATGTGTCGTGAGCATCCATTGTTCAGGTGAAGGTGAAAACACAAAAAGAAACGGGGTTGAGTTGTGTTTTACTAAGTTGATAAATTTTTCATTATTTGATTAAACTATCATTGACTTGATAATTTACTTGGAGTAGAAGCCATAACAAAACTCAGAAGTACAGGAATAAAGTGACACAAGTAATTTATCTTAGTTCACCACTAAATTAGCTACATCAAGTCCCTTCACTAAGAAGGATTTAATGCACTAATTCAACAACTTGAAATAAAAAGCACCTAAACCTCAAAGTCAGTCTTCTCAAACAGCCAGACAACCCCAAACTTTTGATTAACACACACACCTTTTATTTACCAGCCAAGTCTTCTCTGAAGGTGCAAACACGAGAAGGGGGTTGAATTGTGTTTGACTAACTTGAATACTTTTTAGTTTTAAAACAAAACCTGTTATGTATAAATTAAAACATAGTTAGTAGCGGATATAAAGTAAATAAAAACTCAGAATTTTATACTGGTTCATCGTTAACTAGGCTACGTCCAGTCCCTTCACTTTGAAGGATTTCACTAATTCAAAAACCTTGAAGTACAAAGTACCACTGACCCTCCAAGTCAATCTTCTCAAAAAGTCTAACAACCCTAGACTTTTGAGGAAAAGAACCTTGAATCTAATTGCTAAGTAATCTGCTACTCCTTTTGACTCCCTCAGATTGTAGACTCTACTTCAACAACTTAGACCTAACATGAGGGAAAGAAAAACTTAGAGTACTTGTTTCTGGAAAGCGGATACTCACAATTGACCTCACTGAAAACTCAAGTATTTTGCTTTTGGAAGTGTATGACTCTCAAGTATTTTCGATGTTAAGTTTTCTGCCTTGAGCCTCCTTTTATAGATGAATAATTAGGGTTTCTTCCATGCTTAAATTCGAGCTGAATCTGCCCAGATTCTCTTGCAAAAATAAATTGGCCAATCAGGTTTCACTTAAATAAAAAACACATCTTTTTAGCTCCAGATTGCCTTTGAAAATTATGTTGACCAATCTTGTTTCTTTTAATTTCAAACCATATCTTTTTAAGCTTCAGATCGCATTCGAATTTCTCCAAGTCTTCAGTAATTTTTGAATCAAATCCCCTTAATACTTTGATCATATTTCTATCAAAATTCAATCATGTCTTCTTCAAATTTTAATCAAGTCTTCACTGATTTTCATCATAATTAAAATCTGGATCATTTGACCTTCTGATCTCGACCACATCTAGACCATACAATCTGATCTGATGTGATCCTCTGATCTCGGCCAACACTGGACCACATGTTCTGATCTTCTGATCTCGGCCAATCACTAGACCATATGATCTGATCTTCTGATCTCGGCAAACACTGGGCCATATGATCTGATCTTCTGATCTCGGCCAACACTGGGCCATGATGCTTAAATCTGGATCATTGATCTGAACATTTTCCCTCTAATCTGGACACATTCTAGACTGAGTCTGGATTGAACTAAAATTAAATCTAGACTTATGATATTTTAATCTGGACATTTACCTTCTGATCTGGATTAAGTCTGGATTAAATCTGGACAATCATTTCTTCTGATCTGGACTTAGTTTTATACTTTGAACCATGCTATCTTCTGGTCTGGACCAAATCTGAACCAAGTCATTTGTTCTGGACCAATTATCTGAAGCTCTGATTAAGTCTGGACTAATTCTTATAATTACTACCAGGCTATCTTCTGGTTAGAATTAATTTTGGACCAAGTCTGACTTATGATTCCTTCTGGTCTGGATCAAGTCTCCCTCTGACAAGCTTCCTTCTGGTCTAGACTAGGTCTCCTTCTGGACTCTGCTTCCTTCTGATCTAGGCCAGGAAAGATATCCTCTGATAATGTTATTTAACCTTTGATGATATCCTCAGGATGTGTATCCTCTGGTGCCTTTAGGATACATCCTCTGGTACTTTCTGGATGCATTATCTGGCCTAACCTTCTGGTGACATTTCTATCCTTTGGTTGCTTCCTCTAGATGTATCTTCTGGTGGTGTCATCTTCTGCCTCTGGCGACGTCATCTTCTGTTGACATTTTATATAATAATTCTAAGTACAAAATAAGATTACATGGAGTGCTTTTGTAAACATCAAAACCCTAAGTACTTAGAACCAACTTGGTTCCAACATTCTCCACGCAGTCTGACAACCATAGATTGTAGAAGCCACACTAACACTACTATCAGGTTTGAATACAAAAGTTTAGAACTTGAGTAGTTGCTTCTAACAAGATGATTATAACAATGACTATCACACTTTAACAAAAACACTTAGAAAAAATTTTCCATTCAATCAAGTGTTTCTCTCTTTGAACTCTAAGATGAATATGGAAAATTTTGCTCGAGTTCTTGTACTCTTTTCTGATCTTTCGATGATCTTCTTCTTCAGCCTTAGTTAATTCAGAATTATATCTTCATTCCTAGCTTGGTCAACAATGATCTTATTCAAAAAAATTCTGAACAAAAAGTTTTTTTATAATATTTTCTATAGCTAATTCTTTATTTCTGAATTAAATATGAGCAGTTCTTCTAGATTGATTCTGTTTGTATTTTGTTCATATTGAGTTTGTAAATTCTTCCGATTGACACGGTTCATATTTTGTTAACATTATACTATTCATATTTTTTTAAGATTGATTTTGTAAATTCTTCATATTGATGTTGTTCGTATTTTGTTAAGATTGCTTTCAAAAATTCTTCTTATTGATATTGTTCGTATTTTATTAAGATTGCTTTATCAAATTATTCAAATGCAACTTCCTTCCTATTGCTTGCTTTGATCTAGGCGGGAGCATAGTGTTGAACCGGTTATTGAACTTTCACATGTAGGAATATAACTAAATCCAATTTAGTATTTTTTTTCTTTTGTCAAAATCTGAATCATATCTTTGCAACTAATAAATATATCTTCTTGTAAGTGTTTCTTATTGTAAACAATTCTAGATCATATCTTCTTGGAAACAATTCATATCTTCTTGTACATAAATCTTGATCAAATTTTCTTGTAAATAATTCAAATCTTCTTATGATAAATCTTGATCAAATCTTCTTGTAGATAATTCATATCTTCTTGTAGATAAATCTTGATCAATTCTTGTGATAAATATTGATCAAATCTTCTTGTAAATAATTCATATATGCTTGTAGATAAGATGTTGATCATATCATATTCAAATCTTGATCATATCTTCGTTTCAACTTGGCCAAAGACTTTAGTTAATGATAAATCATAATCAAATTTTACTTTATATTGTTTTCAAAAACATGAATCTTCTTTCATACTTCGTGAAGTCAAATATATGAAGATCCAAACACGAGAAAGGGTTGAATTGTGTTCGACTAAGTTGATAACTTTTTCATTATTTGTTAAATTGGTTCAAATTTGATGGTTTACTTGGAGTAGAAGCCATAAATAAACTAAGGAGTGTAGAAATAAAGTGACACAAGTAATTTATCCCGGTTCATCACTAACTTGGCTACATCCAGTCCCTTCACTCAGAAGAATTTAATCCACTAATTCACAACTTGAATTACAAAATACCCAAACCTCCAAGCTAGTCTTCTCAAACTGTCTGACGACCCCAGACTTTTGAGGAATTCACACACCTTGACTCTACCAGCCAAGTCTTCGACACATAATCTAACAACACAAGATTGTTGAAGCCACACTAACACCACTATCGGGGTTGAATACAAAAGTATGGAACTTGAGTAGTTGTTTCTAACAAGTTGATTATAATAATGAATATCACACTATAAGAAAAACACTTAGTAAATATTTCTCATTCGAGCAAGTGTTTCACTCTTTGATCTTTATGATGAATTTGGAATTTTAAGCTTGAGTTCTTCTACTCTTTTATGATTTTTTGATGATCTTCTTCTTCAGCCTTGAGCATCTATTAATAGATAAAACTAGGGCTTCAATTTAGTCCATACATAATTTTGAATTGTATATTCATTCCTAGATTAGTCAACATTGATCATTCAAAAATAATTATGTACAAGATGTTTTTTGATAATATGTTCTCTAACAAATTCTTTATTTCTGAATCCAATATGAGCAGTTCTTCTAGATTGATTATGTTCGTATTTTGTTCAGATTGATATTGTTTGTATTTTGTTAAGATTGAGTTTGTAAATTCTTTAGATTGACATTGTTCATATTTTGTTAAGATAGAGTTTGTAAATTCCTCATATTGATATTGTTTGTATTTTGTTAAGATTGAGTTTGTAAATTCTTCATATTGATATTTTTCTTCTTATGTTAAGATCGAGTTTGTAAACAATTCATATCTTCTTGTAGATAAATCTTGATTAAATCTTCTTGTAAATAATTCATATCTTCTTTTGGTAAATCTAGATAAAATCTTCTTGTAAATCATTTGTATCTTATTGTGATCAATCTTGATCAAATCTTCTTTAAATCTTGGTCAAAGATTTTCTTCAATTATAAATCAAAATCAAATCTTATTTTAGATTGTCTTAAAAAACATGAATCTTCTTTCATACTCTATGAAGTCAAATATATTTTGTTCTCATAAAATACTTTTGTTAACATCAAAACTCTAAGTATAAAACCAACTTGGTTCCAACAAAAAAAGTCAACACTTTAATAAAAGTCAATGCTCTAACAAAAAGTCAACAATCTAATACAAGTCAATGCTCTGATAAAAACTCAATGCTCCAATATAAAGTGTATTGTTTTATAATAAGTTAACGCTCTAATGAAATCAATTTTTTATGCTCTGCTCAATATCTTGATTTTGTTATCTATCAGAATAACTGTGTGACATATTCTAATCATGGCAACCTTTGCTCTTCTTGTCTGCTTGTCAAGATACGCATAATCAATTATAAGGACAAATTCGGACAAGCTTTAATGGTGAATCGATTTCTGAAGATTTGATATAAAACTTTATGATACTTGCTGATTTCTTGCAATATCTTTATGCTAATCCAGGTTTACCACCCAACTGGTAGTTACGTCTAATCCCTTTAGAGTTCACTTCTTCTTCTCTAGATTTATAACATGATGATTCGAGGAGTTTTTCAACGTAGTTTGATATCCATTGTAGTTGGATATGATCTTGCATTATGGACTTCATAATAGTGTCGTTGAGATTTAATGTCTTGTGATTGTTGTTAGTATGGCATGTAGAGTTCTAAGCATAGCTTGTCCTTGGTACTGACATGTATGGTTGCTACTAAATTGATGTGGATTCAAATGGATTCACAATATCGGATCTTGTGCTTAGTTTAAATTTCTTGACAAACTAATAAGAAAATACAGGAAAAATTATGAAAATTCTACAATTAAGAAAAGAATGAAAACATACTAACGGAATGAGATGAGAAGTATTAAGAATGATTGTTGCATTCAAGATGAATGATAAGGTCTAGTGATGAACCGCCACAAAAGTAAGTATGATCTTGATAAGGATCTTGAAATGTTTCAAGAAAAAACATTGAGAAGCAATACTAGCTCTTTCAATCAATGAGAGAAATTCTAATTTTATTAAGAACTTCTCAAATGAACAACAACAAAAATATTTATACCTAAGCATAAGTACTAGCAAGGTTGGACTACGCCCAACAATGGAAAACCCATGGCAACATGGCTCATGTTTTATGTACCTCGAGTCCATTGTACATAACAGAATGACAGAGAAATAGAGAGATGTCAACAACATGATCAAAATAAGCAATATCAAAGCACGACCATATCTTCTAAACACGCTGAGATACTAAATGAGGCAACCAGCAACCAACAATTACTTCAAATTAACATGATCACATGAAACAGAGTGCTTCTAGAGAATGAATAAAAACCTAGATGGAAATGTCAACTGTTTAGAGTGTCATTATCTGAGTGTTTTGACTTTGTCATTCAAGACGAATGAGTAGTTTCACATGATTGCTTTGTCTTGATACTTCTTCTAGACACTTAGTATTTGTATGGAGATTTTGACCAGAGTGTGAATTCATCAAACGAAGTGTTTTATTAGATTATTGATTCTTCATATGATTTTACACTTTCTACTAGAGGCACTACTAGAAAAACAGGATTTAGCGTCGGCCAAAAGCCCACGCTAACAAGCCAAAATTCGACGCTAACGTGGATTTAGCGTCGGAGTCGGGCCCACGCTGAAACGGTCGAAGCTATTGCATAGCGTCGGTCAAATACCATCCGACGCTAATTAAGTATGTTGCCATGTCATCAAAAAAATCATTTATGCGGATGACCGACGCTAAATTCAACATTTTGCAGTCAACAAAATAGTTAGCGTTGGCATGTCCGACGCTAAGTTCAAGAATTGAAAAGTCAACAGAACTTTTTTCTCCTACTGGGAATTGAGAAAATAGAGAGAAATAGAGAGAGATGTCACAAGTCTCATGTACAATAGATCAAGAGGTGATCGTTGAAGAATATACAATATCACAAGTCTCATGTTTTAAGTACCCCGAGTCCATTATACATAACATAATGACAGAAATAAAGAGAGATGTCAACAACATGATCACAATAAGCAATATCAAAGCACAATCATATCTTCTAAACACGCTGAGATACTGAATGAGGCAACCAGAAACTAGCAATTACTTCAAATTAACATGATCAGATGAAACAGAGTGCTTCCAGAGAATGAATAAAAACCTAGATGGAAATGTCAACTGTTAAGAGTTTAAAATTAAAAATAATTATGAAATCTAAGTAAATTTATTTTCCTATTTTTTCTATTGAATAATGTGCGAAGTCATTCAATAATTAAACACAAGATTAAACGCTTAGAGCTACATGATAAAGTAATTGAAATCTAAGTTAAATTTATTTTCCTGTTTTTTCTATATGCATAAAGTAATTTTCAAAATCAAATAAGAATATACATCCTTTTCAGTCAACTATAACAAAAACTAAGGGATGCAGTGGCAGATCTTGGTTAGGACTGGGGGCCATGGCTCCCCCAAAGGTTTAAATATATACTATGTATGTCGTTAATACGTCAGATATTTCAGTTAGTGCAGCGGCTAAGGCTTGTTTTTGTGACTTAAAGGCCTTGGTTTCTATTCCTATATGAACGGTAATACATAAGGTTCGAACTATGCCCCCTCATTTAAAATTGATATAGTACTGCTTTACCATTATGCCAGAACAGAAAATTCAAATTATACCATTTCCATTATACTTAAACTCATTTCCAGTTCCCTAAAAAATGAAGCCAAGGTCCGCCACTAGATGCACTTGAATTAATAGTGTTTGTGTGTGAGAGATAGGTAACCAGTAATATATATCCAGCCGTGTGATTGTTGGATGCTCGTGTTAAAAGAACGAGTGGTATTTGAAAAGAGAATGCCGATGAGACAATAACAACATCTCATTTTTTTGACAAAAGTGAGAGCTTATAGCAAAATAAAATTTACTAACCAGCTCAGGGACGTAATCAATTGGACCTTTGACCTTCAAACTCATGATTTTAAATTTGGGTCCACTTTTTTCGGGCTTTTCGTTATTTTCTGGTTGCTCTACAAACTTGAACACTAGTAAACAGAATACAGATTAGAAAGATAACTAAACCTTAAACTTATGACTAGCTTTTGTTACACACAAAAAGGAATATGTAGAGAAATAGAATATTGCCTACCGGTTGCTATGATACTCTCACCAGGTGCAAGGATAGCCCCAGGAGGACGCATGAAACAGCTTTTCGGTGCAGTTGTTTGAAACTATGATAAACGAAGAAATAACTCAGAATAGATAGTTTAATTCCAGCACCAATTTTGAATATGGGAAGACTCGAAAAGTTTATACAATTATAAATTAATATTTTTCCTGCAAAGCAGTGACATAATAAAAGTAAGAACAGACAGTTTGAGCATGACACTCGATCAAAACATCTCAACAACAAAAATAGCAAACAAGGAAAGGAAACATATAAAATAGGACAATAAATTAACAGTGAACACGTTTCACTTTTCTTGAAGCCCGCATGATAGTATATAATAGTGGGATAAATAAACAGATGAACATATTTCACTATACCTTGAAAGCAACATGAGATTTACTGGTGTTTTTAATCTTGATGGCACTCCTAACCTGTTTTCCTGGCTCGTCTTCACAACACAAGACAGTAAGGAAAGAGGGGACAAATTGAGTATAACACAAGGATACATAGAATGACCAATCGCGTGGAGAAGTACTAGATTAAAAAATATGCGTATGTATTTCTGGACCTATTAGTACAGACAATGAAAGGAGCATGATCGCAAAGGGAATTTTTCAAATGTTATATTTTCTGTGAAGCTCATTCATTTACCAACTTCTTTCAAAATTTAGAGTTTCTGTAGCATTAAAACTTGAAATCCCTGTAACTTATAATTGGTATCTTACCTATACACATCTATCTTATTCAACATCTACCAGACATATACCATTTTCAAGACAGACAACTATTTAATAATTCAAAAGCAATCCCTAGTAACTACCATTTTGTGCAAGGTAAAGCATTACTGCTTCCATTCAAATTTATAATCAAGTTCAAATATAGAGTCGCACAATTAGTATTCCAAATAATCTAGAAAAATCAGGATGTACACCTTTCTAATTTTTAGCATATTGTACTCTATGAAGCCTCTCAACCTCCACAGCATATGCAGACATGGGGAAATGATTCACTGACAATAGATGACCGTAAATTGAAACAAACAAACAAAAGTATTTTCATCATTTCGACGAATAAAACTTGCCCCAGAACTAAAATCAAACGCTTTGTGTTCTTTCACTTCATAGTATCTATTTTCGCCACTGACTTCAGCAAAAAGTGCAACAACTATAACGAAGAAAAAAAGCAGCTAACAGAAGCATATAACAACATTGAATAATTTTATATTTGTTCTTAAATCACATTCATATACCCCCAAAACTCCAGCCATGGAACCATTTCAATTCTACCATTATTGGGAAGACTTTTTTATCTGTGATTCGCAACACCAACAAATCGTATATTTGTTAAGCCATATTGAAAATAACATGCAAGGATTTTTAACTAAATAAAAAGTTTCTAGTTTTGGATAGTTTAATTAAAGACTTAAATTAAAACAACCCAACCCCCTAATTAAATTGAAATAAATAATTGTACATAAAAATTCCAGCAATGACCAAAACAGATCAATGCACGATGCTTGGCAGTTTGACAACCAAATATCGCGAATCTGTCTTCCTCGACAACTAGAAGCCATTCTGAGTATTGAATCACTAATCATTAGCTATGCAATAAAACAAAGGGGAAAAAAATCTGACAGACAAGAGGAAATAGACTATGCAAAATGGGCAGCTCATCTCAGTTAAGAAATAATTGCAAATCCACCTCGATGACAGCCAGGCATCCTAGAGGCCATATTTTCTAATTCAATCTGAAAAATACAACATCAATGTGAAATGGTTTAAATGCCAAAGGTAGGTGTTTATAAATATAGACATTAGAATGATCAATTTGAAATTTGAGTAACAATAAAACTAGCTTTTAAGCTTTGAAATAATAAGCTAATGAGTCCAAACAGATCCCACCGTGACCTAGAGAAAAAATATCAGCGAGCAATGGACATTCAGCTCTACATAAGTATCTATGATCATGATCATCACTTCAATTACGATATGACGACACTTCATCAGGGGACATGGAAAGTTTAAAACAAATAACACTATTACAAACAACTTGCATGTGAAGGTGCAAACACGAGAAGTGGGGTTGAATTGTGTTTGACTAACTTGAATACTTTTTCTGTTTTTGCAGTTTTAAACCAAAACTTGATGTATGAATAAAACAGAGTTAGCAACGCATATAAAGTAAAAATAAAAACACAGAATTTTATACTGGTTCACCGTTAACGAGGCTACGTCCAGTCCCTTCACTTTGAAGGATTTCACTAATTCAAAACCTTGAATTACAACAATACCACTGACCCTCCAAGTCAGTCTTCTCAAACAGTCTAACAATCCTAGACTTTTGAGGAATACAACACCTTGACTTATGAAGTCAAGTTTTCTCCTACCAATCTGACAACCCCAGATTGTAGAAGGAATTACAACGCCTTGAATCTAATTGCCAAGTAATCTGCTACCCCTTCTGACTCCCTCAGATTGTAGACTCTACTTCAACAACTTAGATCTAACACAAGGGAAAGAAAATAACACGAGTGCTTGCTTCTAGAAAGCTGGAACTCACAATTAACCTCACTGAAAACTCGAGTGTTTGCTTTTGGAAGTGTATGACTCTTTTGTGATTTTCCATGCTAAGTCTTCTGCCTTGAGCCTCCTTTTATATATGTGAATTCGGGTATCTTCCAAGCTTAATTTCGAGCTGTATATTGCTGGATTCTCTTGCAAAACTACTCTGACCAATCGAGTTTCATATAAATAAAAAAAAATATCTTTTTAGCTCCAGATTTGCTTTCATAAATAACTTGGCCCAATCCTGTCTTTAATTAATTCTGGAACAAATCTTTCTTCCCGCCAATAGCTTCTGAATTCCACAAGACTTCACTTTATTTTTGAATCAAATCCTTTAAATACTTTGATCAAATTAAATTAAATCTCCACCGATTATCATCACGACTAAATCTGAACCCTTTCATCTTCTGCTCTCGTCCACATATGGACCATACCAAGTGATCTGCTGTGATCCTCTTATTTCGACCAACCCTGGACCACACTTTCTGATCTTCTGATCTCGGCCAACCTGGACTTGCAAACTGATCTGCTGTGATCCTCTAATCTCGGCCAATGCTGGACCACACATTCTGACCTTCTAATTTCGGCCAACACTGGGCCATGGTCTGATCTTCTGATCTCGGCCAACACTGGGCCATATACTTAAATCTGGACCGTTGATCTGAACATCTTCCCTCTAATCTGGACCAATTCTGAACTGCGTCTAGATTGAACTGAAATTAAATCTGTACAAATAACATTTCAGTCTGGACAACATTTCTTTTGGTCTAGACTTAGTTTCATACCCTGAACCATGTTATCTTCTGGTTTAGGTCAAATCTGGATTGAATCTCTTTGTTCTGGACCCATTAATTTATCCTCTGATTAAGTCTGGATCAAGTCTGGGCTGTTTATCATTTCACTGCCAGGCCATCTTCTGGTCAGAATAACTTCTGGACTAAGTCTGACTTATGATTCCTTCTGGTCTGGATCAAGTCTCCCTCTGGCAGACTTCCTTCTGGTCTGGTCCAGGTCTCCTTCTGACTTTGCTTCCTTCTGATCTGGGCCAACAAAGATATCCTCTAGTAATTTCAAGATGCATCCTTTGGTACCTTTTGGATGCATTATCTGGTGTCTTCATCTTCTACCTCTAGAACCTTTATCTTCTGGTGGCATTTAATGTAATCTTTCTAAGTACAAAATAAGGTTACATGGAGTGCATTTGTAAACATCAAAATCCTATGTACTTAGAACCAACTTGGTTCCAACAGCATGATCATATATGCCTCTTATAAAAGCCACTGCCAAAATAATGCATGTAATCTAAACAGAAACTCCCAAAAGAAATAATAATCACAATTTTGTTGTGAGTGGATTTCATACCAAAACAATAAAAATAAGCATTAGATTTACCAATGGAACAGTATAGAGTTGGGTTGATTCATAGTCATCTAGTGCACTAGAATAAAACTTCTGGACTTCGTTTGAGTCAAGATTGCATTTGATAAAGAAAAATGCAGTTGGCCTCACATTCAAATTCCTGCTAAATATACTAATGAACGCCGGGTTGCTCTGTGCATGACAAAATATGAAAATAAGATACTTAGTCATTGAACCGCAACTCCTAACTTATAAAGGAAATGTGAGAAAAGAAATTAAAGAACTAGTTCCTAACATAACTTTAAGCATGTAACAGAACTAATTAAGTATTTATGCCAATAAATAATTTCAAATAAACCAATCCAAATAGATAAGATCCTAAGTCAAAACATAGCTCCTAAAACAAATAAGCAATTTGCAAACATTGGAAAACATTCACAAAGCTACATTGCCAGAAAACTAATAACACATCACAACCAAGGCATAATTTTAAGTTAAATATTTTTTACCTAGATTAAGTATATCAAACACATAATCAGATTCATTGAGTAGAATGTTGTATTTTAAATAACCATAAATTATGAGAATGGCGCACACCTTGGACTTGATAACAGAAGCACAAATTCTAAATCGGAGAACTCGATGCAATAGGAATAACCGAACGAAGTTCGCAAAACTCTTCAATATCTAAAGGTGCAAACACGAGAAGGGGGTTTGAATTGTGTTTGTCAAACTTAATTACTTTTGTTGTTTTGTTAAATGTTGATTTGAATTATTCGATAAATAACTAATCAGATTCAGCAGCGGATAGTAATAACATAATAACACAACAATTTATACTGGTTCACCGTTAACTAGGCTACGTCCAGTCCCTTCCTCTAGAAGGCCTTTTCACTAATTCAAACTCCTTTGAATTACAACACCACTGACCCTTCAAGTCAGTCTTCCCAAACAGCCTGACAACCCCAGACTTTTGAGGAACAACAACACCTTGACTATACCCGCCAAGTATTCTCAAACAGCTTGACAACCCCAGACTTTTGAGGAACAACAACACCTTGACTAAACCAGCCAAGTCTTCTCAAACAACCTGACAACCCCAGACTTTTGAGGAACAACAACACCTTAACTAAACCAGCCAATTCTTCTTAAACAGCCTAACAACCCCAGACTTTTGAGGAACAATAACAACACCTTGAGTCTACAAGTCAAGTCTTCTCCTACCAATCTGACAACCCCAGATTGAAGAAGGAATCTACACCACTATCGGGTTATATAATAAAGATTTGGAACTTTGCAACATTGCTTCTGGAAAGCTGTTTGCTGCACTGATTCTTAAACTCTTTTGTTGCTTCTGGAAAGCTGATTGATGCAGTTATTCTTGCACTCTTTTGTTGCTTCTGGAAAGCTGATTATTGCACTGAATTTATCTCTCGAAACCACTTAGAAAATATTGCTCTTGCACATTTGTATTTGTCTCTTTTGAACTCTCAAATAACTTTGAATTGAAGTTTGAGTTCTTGTGTTTTTCGATACTTTATTCTCTAGCATTAAGCCTCTATTTATAGTTGAAATTAGGACTTCATTGATGCTTTACTTCTGGACTGTATTTCGATTAATTTGTTTTGAGAATATTCTGGAGTAGTTTGCTCAGATTCTGCTGAGTCTTTTGCTCACTGATGATTTACTTCTTGAGTGTATTTCAATTAATATGTTTTGAGCATTTTGCTCCGCTTATGTTTTGAGCATGCTTTTAGCTAGATTCTGTTTCTCGAGTCTTTTGCTCCAATTCTGTTTTGAGCATTTTTCTCAGATTCTGTTTTGAGCATATTTTTAGCTAGATTATGTTTCTCCAATCTTTTGCTCCAATTCTGTTTTAAGCATTTTTCTCAGATTTTGTTTTGAGCATTTTTCTCAGATTCTATTTTGAGCATATTCCTCATATTCTGTTTTGAGCATTTTTCTCAGATTCTGTTTTGAGCATTTTTCTCAAATTCTGTTTTGAGCATATTTCTCTGACAGATTCCTCTGGTGATATCCTCTGGAGACATCATCCTCTAATTTCTGCTTCTGTTGACGTCATCTTCTGGTGACATCCTCTGGTGACGTCATCCTCTGATTTCTGCTTCTGGTAACGTCATCCTCTGATCTATTCTTCTGGTGACATTTTTCATTCTTCTTCTAAGTCAAATATGTTATTTTCATAAAATACATTTGTTAACATCAAAAATATAATTGCAAGAACCAACTTGGTTCTAACAATATCTACCTGTTTTTGGAACTTGCTGCAATTGAACTCTTCATTGGCAACTTCAATGAAAGCAAACGGAGAATTCAAAAACCCCAACTTAAACCTGAAATATAAGAGAGAGAGAGAGAGAGAGAGAGAGAAAGAGTAAGAGAGAGAGAGAGAGATAGATAGAGAGTGAGAGAGAGATAGACTACTTTTAACAACAATTAAGCTTTCAAGAGGATGGACTGAGATTAAGAAGAGAACAGCTCGAGTGGCTGACCTTGACGACGAGGGTTGACAGTGGGTTCGAGAGGGTTCACCATGGGTTCGAGAGCTAGGATTCAGAGAGGCTGAGCTTCACGGCGGTGAGAGGCTGAGCTTCATTGCGAGGTTCGAGAGCTAGGGTATCAGTTCGAGAGGGTTTGGTTTGAGATGGTGACCTTGTGTTTTATTTTTTAACTTCAAAGTTCGAGAGCTATTAAAAAGATTAATTTTTAAAAATATACAATGTAGCGTCGGCCCATCTGGCGCTAAATATTAAAATAAAAATAAATAAATTAAAAAAATAAATTATCGTCTACCTCATTTTATTTAGCATCGGCTAAGCCGACGCTAATAATTAATAAAATCAAAAAAATAAATTTGGTACACTAGCGTCGGCCTAGCCGACGCTACGATGACACTAGCTAGCATCAGAGTCGTGGCCGACGCTAAATATGGCAGCTAAAATGAGTTTTTCTAGTAGTGAGGCATGTGATCAATAGTTGTCACTACACCAAAAAAGGGCTTTAAAATCACCTGTTTGATCTATTTAACAGCGCTTTTAAATGCTATAGTATGTAGCATTGTTAAAAATATACAACAACACTTTTAAAATGTAAAAAGCATTGTCGTAGGTGCTATTATAGTTGTCATTTAATAGCGTTTTTTTTTAAAATGTGTTGTCGTATGTGGTATTTTAAAGTGTTTTTTTTTCTTCTGAAAAGCATTGTCGTAGGTGGTATTTTAATAAAAAAAAGTGATGTCATATATTAGCCGCACGACATATATAATCAAAATTCTATTTACAATTCAAAATACAAATAATTAAACATATATATATATATATATAATATATCTCAACTTCTATAAAATAAGAAGTTTCAACATTTGATTATATTATTCTAAGATAATGGGATGTACAAATTTTTCTAAACATTTATGATCAAACTTCATCATTCTCTAACTATAAACCCAAATCAATGCTCTCTTCATTTCCAGCAACATCAATTTTCCAAGATCATCAACAACAATGACAACTTCAATCTTTAATCCTATTGTGAAGAAAAATAAAACAAATTAGAATAATTATCGGTTGACACAAAAAATATACAATAATAGTTTACAATGTGAAACTCACCTAATAACAAATTATATAATTATCAGTTCAAGCACATACTGATACCATTCTTCCTTGATTTCAATTAGTTCACTTTCAGAGTAATTTGACTTGAAGTTGTCAAAGTACTATGTGCGATATAATATTTGAACATAAATAAATAAGTTAGAATTAAAAATAAGGAAGAATGGTACAATTTCTAGAATTGTAGTTTGATTCATAGTAACAAACGCGTTCATAAATCGCAAAATATAGTTTCCGCAATCTACATTGTTATTTTGGCGATGACACTATAAAATAAAACATGTACGACAATATAGTTATGCATTGATTACAAATGAAATTTTAAAAGTATATAAGTTTTATAATAAAATTTTTAACAACTATATAAGTAAAACATTTATTAATTCAAATATGTATTGAAACTCATGTGCATTCACTCTTATTGTGATCATATGATTGCTTATTTTTTGAGACATGAAACTTTAAAAGGATCACTAGAGGATCTACACACTTGAAACACAAGTTAAAAATAAAGTGTTTTCTTATATTTTATTATCATCAAAATAAAAATTATGGTTCATTGTTTATCAAACCAACTTACTTCCACTACGCCAAAAATGGCCTTTCACAGCGCACATTTTAAAGCGCTTAATAACTAAAAGCGTTGTTGTATAATATTTTAAAAATAACAGAGGATACAACAGCGCTTTATTGACAAGCGCTTTAGAAAAAGTGTTGTTGTAGAGTCATGAAGGGTTTAGGATTTACAGAAAAGCACTGTTGTAGGGTCATAGAGATTTCACATAATGTTTACAGCGCTTTTAGAGCGCTTCGCGTAAAAGCGCTGTAAAATATAGCGCTCTCATATAATGTTTACAACGCTATATGTACAGCGATTTGTATAAAAGCACTGTAAACTCTGTAAATGTTTTAAAATTTAATTTTTAAAAGTGGTTTAAAGCGCTTATGGATAAAAGCGCTGTAAAATATAGCGCCCACAGCGTTGTAAATGTTTTGATATTTAATTTTTAAAAACCTTTTACAGCGCTTATGAACAAAAGCGCTGTAAAATTACAAGCAGTTATATATACTTGATAAATAAATAAATAAAAACATATTTAATACGTTCTATCCCTTCGAACCCTATTACGAACTTTCCTCTCCTCTACTTTGCGCCCATTTTTACTGAGTGATTCTTGTCTCAAGTATTGTATTTATTAATTTGTTATTGTCTCTAAAACTGATAAATTGTTACCTGATAAATCATATAAAATTTTAGATGATAAATCTGTTCTGTTTTGAAATTTATTCGATCTGTTCTGTTTTGAAATCAGACTTGTATGCATGAGCTTCTACCTTGGTTTCCATTTTGCAATATTAGTCTATATATACTATAGATTTGTATGATGTTATAGATTGATAAATTTTTGTAACACTGCATTCATATATACTGCATTCATAAATTCTTACATGATAAATCATATAAAATCTGTTCGATCTGTTCTGTTATGTTTTGAAATATATATATATATATATATATATATATATATATATATATATATATATATATATATATATGTATAACTTGTATGCATATATATATATATAATGTTATAGATTGATAAATTTTCTATAGATTGATTTGTTCTTACTGCATTCATATAGGTCATATAATTAAAATGGACCGGAAATGGATGTCTGCCAATCGATTGTCAAAAGAGTATGAAAATGGAGTGAAGGAGTTTGTTGAATTTGCAATTAAGAATGCAAAAGACCCAAATCGAATCACTTGTCCTTGTTTAAAATGTTGTTTTGGAAAACGCGTTAGAGTAGATGAATTGGAAGAACATTTAGTATGGCATGGAATTGATAAAAGCTATACATGTTGGATAAAACATGGTGGAAAAAAAAGGGAACACTTATTTTGACATTGATGTGACATATGATTCAAATGATTTCGACATAGATACATATGAGCGGGACCGAGTTAAAGATTTTGCAAAAGCAGTTGAAGAATGTAACACCCCGAGTTTATAACACAGCGCGAATGTATTTTTTTTTCAATAAATAATTAAAATGAGTTTTCCAAAATTAATGTCAAGGGAATTAAAATAAAATTTTTGATCAGTTCATTTCAAAAGAGAACACCCAGCCCGTGGCCACTAAACAGTATCAGAGTGCGGAAAATACAGCGGAAAAGTCATACATTAATTCCAAAAATAAATTACATTTCCCAAAACTCAAGACCCTATACAAAAGTCTAGTTTGATCATGCACTAAGCTACAGTAGGATGGTCTCCACCGTATCCTCTATAAGTCTCGTCTTCAGCCAACCGTCCGTCCTTCTGCGTTGTCCACGGATACTCCGTACGTAAAGATCAGGGGAAACTAACGACATTTCCATCGTTAGTGTATCCGCCGGTAGGACGGGTTCGGGTAACATCTGAGGGCAAAGCCCAATTTCCACAATATAATAGCAAGGGTCAGCGACCGAAATTAACAAATAATCACATAACATATATTTCAAAACATCTCAACATAATCAATATCATTGTAAGACTCTTAAAAATTAATATTAATTTATGGAATTAATATTAAGGGTATTTTGGGGATATTTGTAAAATATTTAATATATGTATGTTTTGAGTGTATATATATATATATATAAATATTTATTTTGGAAGATGAATTAAAATTATTGGATGAAGATTAAATTAATTTAATTTCGAGTAATTAAATTAATCAGACGGTTAACTAAGGGATTAGCGGCTAATTGCGACGGGATTGGTTAAGTGCTGAAAATCAGACAAGTGTCGGATGAGGTGGCACCACAAAAGCCTATAAATAGGAGTGAGAAGATGGTGAAATCAGAAAACCATCCCTCCTTCCTCACTGCCCATACTGCATGTAACAGTGCTGCATGTAACAGCACCCTTCCCTCCCATTCTGTTTTCCTCCATTTACAGTCACGATTTCAAAAGAAAAAAGGGAATTCCTCAAAGTGTCATTACTTGGAAATCCAAGCATCAAACCAGAAAACCCCCAGTACTAAATTTATTCCCCATACCATTACGGAGCTAAAGAACCCAGTTTCGTAGCAGCAAACGCAGGCTGCAGTTTCACCAGTTTTTGCCGCGAAAACGGGAACGACAGCAGAAACGAGAGAAGTAGCAGAACACGCAACAAGGGTAAGGGCACCTTCCACTTTCTAGTTGTATTTTAGGACTGTAAATGTATTTTTGAGGTGTGATTATATTGAGATTCTGTTTTGAAAAAGAAACTGTTTTACATGACATTTTGAAAGATGAAAGAAAATGCATTCTGTTGAGGTTTTAAAAATATGCAACATGCTGTTTTGGGGTGATTATTCCAACACTGTTTTGTTTATGGGGAAAGCTGAAAAATGCATTGCATGATATTTTGAAGAGGAGTAAAAAGCATATTCATAAAACTGTTTTGAATATTGCAAAAAAATGCATTCTATTGGTATTTTGCTGCTATGTGATGCTTGCTGTTTGACTGAATGCTTGTATGTTGTTCTGATGTTTTGAGAAAGCTGAAATGCTTGTATGTTGTTCTGATGTTTGAGAAAGCTGAAATGCTTGCATGTTGTTCTGATGTTTGAGAAAGCTGAAATGCTTTGCATGTTGTTCTGATGTTTGAGAAAACTGAAATGCTTGCATGATGTTCTGATGGTTTGAAAATCTGGTGTTACTGATGATTTCAAAATAAAAAGGGTTTTAAAACTGATGAAAGTGTTTTCTTCTGGAAAATCTGGTTTGATATCAAAGTCTGAGTTTTGTGGTTTAAAAGAGTGATAAAACTGTTTTGGAGTTGTGCTGATTTTTCAAAAGAACAGTTTGAAATGTGTTGAAGTCTCAAGAAAATTTCACTGGTTTTCGAAGGTGTATTCGAATACAACATGTGTATATTCGAATACAACCTGTCAAGCTTCTGTTTTACTTAAGTTTTCAAACTTGTATTCGACTACAAGCCCCTGTAGTCGAATATAGAAGAAGGATTTTTGCTTCTGATGTTAATCATCCTGTTTCTGCTTTCTGATGATTCTGATGTTAATCATCCTATTTCTGTTTCTGATGATTTTGATGTTAATCATCCTATTTCTGCTTTTGATGATTCTGATGTTAATCATCCTATTTCTGCTTCTGATGATTCTAATGTCAATCATCCTATTTCTACTTCTGATGATTCTGATGTTAATCATCCTGTTTTTGCTTCTGATGATTCTGATGTTAATCATCCTATTTCTATTTCTGATGATTTTGATGTTAATCATCTTATTTCTGCTTCTGATGATCTTGATGTTAATCATCCTGTTTCTGCTTCTAATGATTCTGATGTTAATCATCCTGTTTCTGCTTTTGATGATTCTGATGTTAATCATCCTATTTCTGCTTCTAATGATTCTGGTGTGATTCATTCTGTTTTGCCTCTGATGATTCTGGTGTGAGTCATTCTGTTTTACTTCTGATGATTCTGGTGTGAGTCATTTTGTTTTGCCTCTGATGATTCTGGTGTGAGTCATTCTGTTTTGCTTCTGATGATTCTGGTGTGAATCATTCTGTTTTGCTTCTGATGATTTTGGTGTGAATCATTCGGTTTTGCTTCTGATGATTCTGGTGTGAATCATTCTGGTTCTGCTTCTGATGTTCTGATGTTGATCATTCTGGTTCTGCTTCTGATGTTGATCATTCTGGTTTTGTCTTCTGTATTCGACTACAGGCATGATGTATTCAAATACAGAATGTTAAAATTGCAGTTTCATGCTTCTGTATTCGAATACAAGGGGTCTGTATTCGAATACAGATTCGAGTTTTCAGAAATTCCAAGTTTTTAAGAATGTTTTGTAAATCCTGAATGTTTGGGGGGTATTGGGAATGTTGTGGTGAATTAAAATGGAACTTTTGGTGATATTTTGAAGTGGTGGTGTTGAAATTTTTGAGAGTTTACTTATGTAGTGAAAAATGTTGATTTGTGCACTGAGACTGCCTCTGTATTCGACTACCAGGGGGCTGTAGTCGAATATAGAGTGTTAATTCTGCACTGTTTTGGCTCCTGTATTCGAATACAGATTTGTATTTTCCAAAAATCTCAGTTTTAAACACTGTTTTATGAATTTTAAGAGTTTGGGGAACAATGGAAAGACTTGAGATGATTAAGTCTAGAATTTGTGAGATAATGTGAATTGTTAATGATTGCTTGACTGTTTAATCATTGATGTGTTGATGATGATATTGATTATGTTGAAATGTTTTGAAATATGGTGGGATGGCATGAATTTTTATGATTTTGCATACTGTTTTCAGTGAAGAGAAAACACTGCATATTCATACATTGCATAGTCAGGTGGTGACCGCGATGGGCCACAGAGTAATGCGGTGACCGTGATGGGCCACGAAGTTAAGTAGTAACCATGGGTTATAGAATAGTTCCGCGTGTATTAGACGGTCTGTTCTATCCGGGGTCAGAGTAGTTCTGCGTGTATTAGACGGTCTATTCTACTCGGGCTACGGAATGGCCGCGTGTTCGTGGTGGTCCATTCTATCCGTGCGAGGATTTAACTTCTGTGTATTTGGTCTGTGAGAGGCTAATACACGTGAATGTAGTAACTGTGATGGGTTGTATAGGGGCCGCGTGTTCGTGGTGGTCCATTCTATCCGGTTTCAGAGTGGCCGCGTGTTCGTGGTGGTCCATTCTATCCGGGCTACGGAATGGCCGCATGTTCGTGGTGGTCCATTGAAAGATGTATAACGTGCTGGTCTGTTGAGCGACTGCACCTTGGTGATTCCAAGAAATTGTATACATGAGCATATACATATTGCATCGGGGTGATTGACCGGTGGGTTACGATTGGGTTATGTGATGATGATTGGAAAGTGATGTGTGTGAGTACTTTATGAAATCTGAATTTCTGATGAATGATTGTGAATGCTGAAGTGTTGGCTGTACTTACAACTTATTTTCCATCTTAATTGGTTGCTGTTTTGAAAAATACATGTCATGAAATTTCAAAATGAGCATCTTTATTTATCATCATTGATTTTATGATATGCCATGTGTATATTTGTTGCTGTGAAATATATGCTATGTGATTATTTGTTCATTTCGGTCGGTGACCTTTGCTATTATATTGTGGAAATTGGGCTTTGCCCTCAGATGTTACCCGAACCCGTCCTACCGACGGATATACCAACGACGGAGACGTCGTTAGTTTCCCCTGATCTTTACGTACGGAGTATCCGTGGACATCGCAGAAGGACGGACGGTTGGCTGGAGATGAGACTTATAGAGGATACGGTGGAGACCGTGCTACTATAGCTTAGTGCATGATCAGACTAGACTTTTGTATAGGGTCTTGAGTTTTGGGAAATGTAATTTATTTTGGGAATTAATGTATGACTTTTCCGCTGTATTTTCTGCACTCTGATGCTATTTAGTGGCCACAGGCCGGGTGTTCTCTTTTGAAATGAACTGATGAAAATTTTATTTTAATTCCCTTGAATTAATTCAGAAAATTCTTTTATTGATTTATTTTAATTATTTAAAAAAAAACAAAATACACTCGCGCTGTATTTTAAACTCGGGGTGTTACAATCATCATCCACATCAATGATTAAACAGTCAAGCAATCATTAACAATTCACATTATCTCACAAATTCCATACTTAATCATCTCAAGTCTTTCCATTGTTCCCCAAACTCTTAAAATTCACAAAATAGTGTTTCAAACTGAGATTTCTGGAAAATACAAATCTTTATTCGAATACAGCCTCTCTGTATTCGAATACAGGAGCCAAAACAGTGCAGAATTAACACTCTGTATTCGACTACAGCCCCCCTGGTAGTCGAATACATAGGCAGTCTCAGTGCACAAATCAACATTTTTCACTACACCAGTAAAGTCCCAAAAACTTCATCACTCCCACTTCAAACTATCACAAAAAATTCCATTTTAATTCTTCTTAAACCTTCCCAATACTCCCCAACACGTAGGGTTCACAAAACAATGTTGAAAAACTTGAAATTTCTGAAAACCCGAACCTGTATTCGAATACAGATCCCTTGTATTCGAATACAAAAGCTGAAACTGTAATTTCAACATTCTGTATTCGAATACAGCATGCCTGTAGTCGAATACAAAAACCAAAAACAGAACCAGAATGATCAACATCAGAACATCAGAAACAGAACTAGAATGATCAACATCAGAACATTAGAAAACAGAACCAGAATCAGAATGATTAACACCAGAATCATCAGAAGAAAAACAGAATGATTCACACCAGAATCATGAGAAGCAAAACAGAATGATTCACACCAGAATAATCAGAAGCAAAACAGAATAATTCACACCAGAATCATCAAAAGCAAAACAGAATGATTCACACCAGAATCATCAAAAGCAAAACAGAATGATTCACACCAGAATCATCAGAAGCAAAATAGAATGATTCACACCAGAATCATCAGAAGCAAAACAGAATGATTCACACCAAAATCATCAGAAGCAAAATAGAATGATTCCCACCAAAATCATCAGAAGCAAAATAGAATGATTCACACCAGAATCATTAGAAGCAAAACAGAATGATTCACACCAGAATCATCAGAAGCAAAACAAAATGATTCACACCAGAATCATCATAAGCAAAATAGAATGATTCACACCAGAATCATCAGAAGCAAAACAGAATGATTCACTCCAGAATCATCAGAAGCAAAACAGAATGATTCACACCAGAATCATCAGAAGCAAAACAGAATGATTCACACCAGAATCATCAGAAGCAAAATAGAATGATTCACACCAGAATCATCAGAAGCAAAACAGAATGATTCACACCAGAATCATCAGAAGCAAAACAGAATGATTCACACTAGAATCATCAGAAGCAAAACAGAATGATTCACACCAGAATCATCAGAAGCAAAACAGAATGATTCACACCAGAATCATCAGAAGCAAAACAGAATGATTCACACCAGAATCATCAGAAGCAAAACAGAATGATTCACACCAAAATCATCAGAAGCAAAACAGAATGATTCACACCAGAATCATCAGAAGCAAAACAGAATGATTCACACCAGAATCATCAGAAGCAAAACAGAATGATTCACACCAGAATCATCAGAAGCAAAATAGAATGATTCACAGCAAAATCATCAAAAGCAAAACAGAATGATTCACACTAGAATCATCAGAAGCAAAACAGAATGATTCACACCAGAATCATCAGAAGCAAAACAGAATGATTCACACCAGAATCATCAGAAGCAAAATAGAATGATTCACACCAGAATCATCAGAAGCAAAACAGAATGATTCACACCAGAATCATCAGAAGCAAAACAGAATGATTCAAACTAGAATCATCAGAAGCAAAATAGAATGATTCACATCAGAAGCAAAACTGAATGATTCACATGAGAATCATCATAAGCAAAATAGAATGATTCACTCCAGAATCATCAGAAGCAAAACAGAATGATTCACACCAGAATCATCAGAAGCAAAACAGAATGATTCACACCAGAATCATCAGAAGCAAAATAGAATGATTCACTCCAGAATCATCAGAAGCAAAACAGAATGATTCACACAAGAATCATCAGAAGCAAAACAGAATGATTCACACCAGAATCATCTGAAGCAAAACAGAATGATTCACACTAGAATCATCAGAAGCAAAACTGAATGATTCACACCAGAATCATCATAAGCAAAACAGAATGATTCACACCAGAATCATCAGAAGCAAAACTGAATGATTCACACCAGAATCATCAGAAGCAAAACTGAGTGATTCACACCAGTATCATCAGAAGCAAAAATCCTTCCTCTGTATTCGAATACAGGGGCTCGTATTCGAATACTAGTTTGAAAACTTAAGTAAAACAGAAGCTTGACAGGCTGTATTTGAATACACACATGTTGTATTCGAATACACCTTCGAAATCAGTGAAATTTTACTAAGACTTCAACACATCTCAAACTGTTTCTTTCGAAAAAGCAGCACAACTCCAAAACAGTTTTATCACTCTTTTAAACCATAAAACTCAGACTTTTACATCAAATCAGATTTTCCAGAAGAAAACACTTTCATCAATTTTAAACCCCTTTTTATTTTGAAATCATCAGCAACACCAGATTTTCATCAACGGAACAGCATGCAAGCATTTCATCTTTCTCAAACCATCAGAACATCATGCAAGCATTTCAGCTTTTTCAAACATCAGAACAACATGCAAAGCATTCAGCTTTTCTCAAACATCAGAACAACATGCAAAGCTTTCAGCTTTCGCAAACATCAGAACAACATGCAAAGCATTCAGTTTTTCTCAAACATCAGAACAACATGCAAGCATTTCAGCTTTCTCAAACATCAGAACAACATGCAAAGCATTTCAGTTTTCTCAAACATCAGAACAACATTAACACATTCAGTCAAACAGCAAGCATCACATAGCAGCAAAATACCAACATAATGCATTTTTGCAATATTCAAAATGTCATGTAAAACAGTTTCTTTTTCAAAACAGAAACTCAAATATAATCACATCTCAGACATACATTTACAGTCCTAAAATGCAACTAGAAAGTGGAAGGTGCCTTTACCTTTGTTGCGTGTTCTGCTTCTGCTCAAGTGTATGCGTCAAAAACGGCGAAACTCCCGCCTGCGTTTGCTGCTACAAAACTGGGTTCTCTAGCTCCGTAATGATGTGGGGATTAACTTTAGTACTGGGGGTTTTCTGGTTTGATGCTTGGATTTCCAAGTAATGACACTTTGAGGAATTCCCTCTTTTCACTTTGAAATCGGGAACTGGAACAGAAAAAAGAAACAGAATGGGAGGGAAAAATGGGGTATTGTTACATGCAGTATGGGCAGTGAGGGAGGAGGAATGGTGTTCTGATTTCACCATCCTTCTCACTCCTATTTATAGGCTTGTGTGGTGCCACCTCACCCGACACTTGTCTGATTTTCAGCACTTTACCCGTCTCGTCGCAATTAGCCGCTAATCCCTTAATTAATTGTCCATTAATTTAATTACGAGTAATTAAATTAATTTATTCTTAATCCAATAATTTTTTATTCATCCTCCAATATAAATATTTATATATATATTTACTCAAAACATACATATATTAAATATTTTACAAATATCCCCAAATACACATAAAATTAATTTCGATAATTTTAATTAAAAATTAAGGGTCTTACAAAGAAAATCTTCGGGATTGTCCTAAAATGTTTGATAGTTTGTTGAGTGATGCAGAGAAACCATTATATAATGGTTGTACTAAATTCACAAGACTTTCGGCGATATTAAAGTTGTACAACTTAAAAGCAAGAAATGGATGGTATGATAAAAGCTTCACAGAATTATTAACACTCCTAAAAGATATGTTGCCAGATGATAATGAATTTCCCAGTCGAACCTACGAGGATAAAAGAATTTTGTGCTCTATTGGTATGAGTTACGAAAGGATTCATATATGTCCTAACGATTGCATTTTATTTCGAAATGAATATGTGAAGAGAGTATTGATTGGATGCAGTTGAAACATTGTAAGAAGAACGTCTTTCTTGGACATCGTAGATTTTTACCTTTCAGTCATCATTATCGTGGGTGGATAAATGCATTCAATGGAAAATCAGAGGAAGGTACTGCTCCAAAAGCACCGACTGGATATCAAATATTGGAAAAAGTACAAGGTTTGACCGATAAATTTGGCAAACCATTTGCGGGAGAGCTTGTCAAAACTGGGTGGAAGAAAAAGTCAACTTTCTTTGAATTGCCATATTGGAAGTCAATGTATATAAGACATTTTCTCGATGTGATGCATATCGAAAAAAATGTCTTTGATAGTGTTATTGGTACGTTACTCAGTGTTCTGGGAAAGTCTAAGGATGACATCAATGCAAGATTGGATTTGGTCGATATGGGAATAAGAAATGAATTGGGTCCCGTAAAGAAAGGAAATCGCACATATCTACGTCCAGCCACTCATACTCTATCTAGCAAGGAAAAAATTGGTTTATGTAAATTTCTACACGAAGTTAAAGTTCCAGAAGGATACAGTTCAAACATAAAAAAATTAGTTTGTAGGAAAGACCTCAAGTTAAAAGGTTTGAAGACTCATGATTGTCATGTCCTAATGGAGCATTTGCTACCAATAGGTATACGTTCCATTTTACCAGAAAAAGTTCGAGCCATAACTAAATTATGTTTCTTTTTCAGGGAAATTTGTAGTAAAGTGATCGATCCTCAGAAATTACCGACATTGTAGAGGGAAATTGTTGTTACTTTGTGTGAGCTTTAAATCTATTTCCCACCATCGTTTTCTGATATAATGGTTCACCTTACTATTCATCTTGTTAAGGAGACACAACTTTATGGGCCAGCTTACATGAGATGGAAGTATCCGATAGAACGATATATAAAAATATTAAAAGGGTACGTAAAAAGTAGAAGTCGACCAGAAGGATGTATTGCTGAACGGTACATTGTCGAAGAAGCTGCTGAATTTAGTACTGAATATCTATCCAATGTTGAATCCATATGCTTTCTATGTCTCATCATTCGGGAAGAATAACAGGAGAAGGGATAATTGGAAAAAGAGTAATGACTATATCAAGGACAGAATGGGAGCAGGCACAATTGTATGTTGTGCACAATGATGATGAGGTTCAACCGTATGTTACAATACACATGGATCAGTTATCTAGTTTGAACATGAACAAGAATAAAAATTGGATAACACAAGAGCACAATCGAATTTTTATCCCTTGGCTAAAAAATCACATTAGCTCAAAGTTTGATATTGACCCCGCTTCAATTTCAGAGAGATTGAGGTGGCTAGCAAATGGCCCGAGTTTACATGTCTTTTCTTACACCGGTTATGTAATTAACGGCTATATATTTTATACCACAAAACAAGATGAGCAAACCACTATGCAAAATAGCGGAGCCACTCTAGTAGCTGAAGCGATGCATATCTCAAGTGCAAAAGACAAAAACCCAATATATGCAAATCTATCATATTTTGGGGTTATCGAGCACATATGGGAGTTGGATTACACAATGTTTCGTGTTCCCATCTTTGGTTGCAAGTGGGTCGATAGTAATAATGGTGTTCGAATTGATGAGTCATGGTTCTTGCTTGTCGATTTAGTAGGGTGGGATACAAAGACGAGCCTTTTATTTTAGCATCACAAGCTCAACAAGTGTTTTATGTCACTGATCCTGCTGATGATAAATGGTATGTTGTCCTATCGACCAATAAAATAAGTGATGATAACAACAACGTTGAAGATGTTTGTAATGATATTTTCTTTGCGACATCACAACCATGTGAAATTGATTCAACTGATGATGGTTTATATCTTAGATATGATCATGATGAGGGAATTTGGATTAATCCATCGTTTCGTATCGTTAATGGACAAACAATTGTGAATCCCACCAGGAAAAGAAGAAGGGCATCTTAAGTGTGTTTTATATAAGTCATGTAATGATCTGTACTCATTATGTAAAATTTCATGAAACTTGTTCTGCCAGAACTGAGTATTTGATTTTATGCTTATATACTGATTTTCTGCCAGAACTTGAACTGATAATGTAATTTAGCATTGATATATATACAAGCATTGATATACTGATTTTCTGTCAGATCTTGAACTCATCATATAATTTTTAACTATAATCTGAACTCATCATATAAGTTGATATGAACAATTTGGTATCCATGAGTATGGACATTATATCACAGCGCTTTCGCACATAAGCACTGTAGAACGATTTAAAAAAATAAATTACAATTACAAGTACAAAACGTTTACAGCGCTTTTTGCCATGAAAGCTGTAAATGGTCTCAAAAAAATAAATTACAATTACAAGAGACAAAATATTTACAGCGCTTATGGGAAAAAGTGCTGTAAATTACAAGTACATAAATTACAAGTATAAAACATTTACAGCCGCTTACGGGAAAAAGCGCTGTAAATGCAAAATAAAATACAGTGTACAAAACATTTACAGCGCTTATGGGCAAAAGCGCTGTAAATTACAAGTACATAAATTACAAGTATAAAACATTTACAGCGCTTACGAGAAAAAGCGCTGTAAAATGAAAAATAAAATACAGTGTACAAAACATTTACAGCGCTTATGGGCAAAAGTGCTGTAAATTACAAGTACATAAATTACAAGTACATAAATTACAAGTATAAAACATTTACAGCGCTTACGGGAAAAAGTGCTGTAAAATGCAAAATAAAATACAGTGTACAAAACATTTACAGCGCTTATGGGCAAAAGTGATGTAAAAGGGTTTTTTATAATATTATGTAAACTGATAATTACGTAAAAGAAATCACCTCTTCATTTTCTAATATTATGTAAAAGAAATCACCTCTTCATTTCCCGTAGTTTTTTATAATATTATGTAAAAGAAATCACCTCTTCATTTTCTTATTCATTACGTACACTCTATACGAACCATTCTCCATATACGAACCCTTCTCCCTAGTGCGAATCCTTCTCTCTGTCCATATTCATTATTCTCCATTTTCATTACTATCTGTTTTCATTATTCTCCATTTTCACTAAGTTCTAGCCCTACGACCATAAAGGTTTTTGAGGCGCTCTTTGTTCAGTTTTTTAAAGCGCTCTGTGGAACCCTGGTGCTATTTTCTGGTTGCACAAGACATTTCTATTTGTTTTTATTCGACGTCGTAACCCTAAACTACAGGTATTGTTATTCATATCTCGTTGTCATTAAACTTATAATGCATGTTGTATTTATTCAATCTGTTGTTGTCACTAAACTGCATATTGAACTTATATTGTGTGAAATGTGTAGATAAATGGATTCCAACAACGATTTAGGTCCTCAAAACGACGAAGTTGTAAACACTAAAGTTGTAAACAATGAAGTTGTCAGCGCTAAAGGCTATGAAGGCGAAGTGAAGCGCGGGGCAACTATAATGCAAAAAGTCATGATAGCAAGAAGTACTGGAATAAAATTTGAGGTTTATATATTATACTTTTGTTTAGATTTTATTTTTTTTCTTTTTTGAAAGCAATCACTTACACTCTAGCTATGAGTTTATTAGGTGGGATGGAATGAAAGTGGCCAGCCGATTGAGCCCAACTGTAACACCCCGAGATTTTAAACAGCGCGAATATATTTTTTTTTCAACCAAAATCAATAAGAGAATTTTCAAATTAATTCAAAAGAATTAAAAGAAAATAAAATTAAATTATTTCATAAAATAATACGTCATGATTCAAATGACAAACGTAATTAAATAATTACATCATAATTATAATTAAGTAGTTAAATTTTGGGAATTAATACTTCTAGTATAATAAAAGATAATACATCACAAAAGTCGGATTCATAACATCTCAAAAAAAACATCCTGCCTGCGGCCCACTAAAACAGTTTCAGAGAGCGGAAAAGATTAGCGGAAAAGAGATACAATAATTTCAAAATAAATAATTACATTCCCCGAGCTCAAGACCCTATACAACAAGTCTAAACTAATCATGCACTAAAGCTACAGTAGCAAAGGTTCCCTCCGCATCTCATACAAGTCTCGTCTGACTCCGCAGCTCGCCTCAATGTGACGTCCTCCTCCTCATCATATAGGGAAGGATCAGTCTCCTCCGAAGTCAGATCTACCCACGATCTGGGTCGCTTCGGCGGTGCCGGAATCTCAAAACAATCATCTGATGTTCTAGATGGACCCGGAATATCAACTGTTGCTAGCGTTTGTCCTTTATTCTTCTTTCCCGCCTCGGGTTCATGCACAGTCCCTCTAGCTACCGGGTTAGGAGTCACCACACCCACCGTGGCCTCCGTCTCAACCCCTTCAGTCGGATCCTTCGCGTCCGCAAAAACTCTGTACTCCTCCAATATCAATTTGGAAGGTACCGGAAAATCAATCCTCGCGTGAGTGTGCTCTACGTAAGCCACTGCCCCGTCGATCCTACAAGTCCTCGCCAATCGCCTCGTGTAAGTCGCCCTACTTGAGACGGGGTCATATACCCAAGCAGTAGACAAATGACGATCAAGAAAATCTAGCGACGTTTCCGTTGTCTGGGTACCAACCGATGGTACGGGTTTGGGGGTCATCTGAGGGAAAAGCATATTTTTCCAAAATAATAGTAAAGGGTCACCGACCGAAATTAACAATTACCACATAGCATTTATGTCAACAATAACAAGTATATTCATGGCATGTTCCAATGTTTATGACAACAAGAATGATTAAATATGCTCACTTATTAAAATGTATGACATTGACATTTTTGGAAAACACAAACAGTTTAACATATAAGTCATGTTGCAAGTACAAATACATTCAACAAAACACAACAACTCATTCAGCACTTAGAGTTCATAAGTTACTTGCACACAACGATTTCCACCTGTCAACATCATATCCAATCATGACGCACCGGTCGACCATCCCAATGCAATATGTATATGCCAATGTACACAACTCTTGGAATTACCAAGGTGCAGTCTCTCACGGACCAGCACACGTGCAATCTCTCACGGACCAGCACGATACCAAGGTGCAGTCTCTCACGGACCAGCACACGTGCAATCTCTCACGGACCAGCACAATCTCTCATGTTCCAATGTTTATGACAACAAGAATGATTAAATATGCTCACTTATTAAAATGTATGACATTGACATTTTTGGAAAACACAAACAGTTTAACATATAAGTCATGTTGCAAGTACAAATACATTCAACAAAACACAACAACTCATTCAGCACTTAGAGTTCATAAGTTACTTGCACACAACGATTTCCACCTGTCAACATCATATCCAATCATGACGCACCGGTCGACCATCCCAATGCAATATGTATATGCCAATGTACACAACTCTTGGAATTACCAAGGTGCAGTCTCTCACGGACCAGCACACGTGCAATCTCTCACGGACCAGCACGATTTACCTATGTTAGCCTCTCACAGGCCAAACATTACCAGAGTGCAGTCTCTCATGGACCAGCACCAGTGCAGTCTCTCACAGACCAACACACGTGCAGTCGCTCACAGACCAGCACATTTTACGTATACCAAGGTGCAGTCTCTCACAGACCAGCAGTAGTGCAGTCTCTCACAAACCATCACACGTGCAGTCGCTCACAAACCAGCACGTTTTACGTATGTTAGCCTCTCACAGGCCAAAACATACAAAAGTTAAATCCTCGCACGGATAGAATGGACCACCACGAACACGCGGCCATTCCATAGCCCATCACGGTTACTACTTAACTTCGTGGCCCATCGCGGTCACCACCTGACTATGCAATGCATGGACATGCGATGTTTTCTCTTCACTGAAAACAGTATGCAAATACTAGCTGAAAATCCAGCCACTCCATCACCTCCTCAAACCATCTCAAAACTCCATTTTAATTCATCACAAGCCTTCCCAATGTTTCCCCAACTCTTTAAGTTCATAAACCAATGTTTAAAACTGGAATTTTTGGGAAAAAAAAAACCAATCTGTATTCGAATACAGCTTCCTTGTATTCGAATACAGATGCTAAAACAGTGAAAATCAGCATTCTATATTCGAATACGAGGTTGTCATAGCCGAATACAGATGCGAAGTCAGTAGCAAAAACAACAAATCTGTATTCGAATACAACAGGGTCGTCGTCGAATACAGATGCGAATACAGTGGCAAAAATTGCAATTCCGTATTCGAATACGACAAGGTCGTAGTCGAATACAGATGCTAAATCAGAAGCAAAAATCACTCATATGTATTTGAATACAGAGGGTCGTATTCGAATACAAGTTCAAAATTTTAGTAAAACAGGAATTTTGCAGGAATGTATTCAAATACATCAGTGCCGTATTCGAATACACCTTCGAAAACAGTGAGATTTTCTAGAAAACTTCAACACATTTTCAAACTCTTTTCTTTGCAAAACCAACATAATCACCATTCTTTTGAACCACAAAACTCAGAACCTTTCTCAACACACATAAATGATTTTACTCATCAACACAACAACAACCACTCACAAACATTCAACAAGGCATCAACCAAGATAGTAACATCACAGAACAGTTCAACAACATGCACTTTCATCATCCATGACTACATACAAGGTTGTTTCAGTATCAAAACAACAACACCATTTTTTAACACACACATAACTCATAACACTCATCTATCAAAATTTTCAAAAAACCTCCACCCATTTTAAAATCCTTTTCTTTTGAAAACCACCATCAACACCAGAATGTTAACCACACAACAGTAAAACAATCTTAACCTCTAAAACAGGCACAACAGTACAGCCATTTCCAAACACATGTATTTTGATCATCCCCAAAACGACATGCAAAGCACTTTCCAGTATCCCCACACAACCAAAACATCATTGATGTATCAACCAAAACAACAACACTACAGATCATCAAAAACATCAACAGCATGCATTTTCACCATTCATAACAACATGCACAATAGTTTCATTTTTCAAACCAGAAACATCAAACATAATCACACATTAACATGAATTTACAACCCTAAATGCAATCTAGAAAGTTGGAAGGTGCCCCTTACCTCTGTTACGTTTTCTTCACTCGTTTACGTTACCGCGACAAAAGTCGGCGAAACTCCTGTTCGCGTCGCCGCTACAAAAGTTAGTTCTCTAGCTCCGTAACGATGAGAGGAACAACTTTTGTTCTTGACACTTTCTGGTTCAGCGCTTGGATTTCCATGTAATTTGACTTTTGAGGATGCTTTTGTTACAACCAACACAAAAACAGAATGGGGGAGAAAGAATGAAACTAGCGTATGTAGTGAGGAAGGAAGGAAAATGTGTTTTTTCTGATTTCTTGCTTCTCACTTACGTATATATAGGCATATATGTGTCACCTCACCCAACACATTAATATTACTATATTGCTTGACCATCAAGTACTTAACCACTCTCGTCGTAATTAACAGATAACATCTTAATTAACTGCCCGAATATTTAATTACTCGTAATCAAGTTAATTTATCCTTCATCCAATAATTTTAATCCAACCTCCAAAATAAATATTTATATATACATATATAAAAAAAATATACATATATTAAATATTTTACAAATATTCCCAAAATACACTTAATATTAAATCCATAATTTAATTTTAAATTTAAGGGCTTACACCAACAGTTCAATGATGGTAAGCTACATTGGTGCTGTTGTCTGCCAAAATATCCCAATAACAATCGATGACTGGAGAGACAAAGCATTGAAGGATGCTAAAGACATACTGTGGAGTGATGTACAAGTAATTAACTTTTTTACTCCACTTTTTGGTTACTTAATTATAATTTTTTACATTGAAATACTTTTATTCAAACTCTTTATTTATTTGGTTTTCAAAGCGCTTTTAACATTGAAGATGTGCGTAAAAATTATGTACTTAGAGTTGTCGGTAAAATTCACAAAGGATGTAGATCTCATCTATCGAATTGTTACCTAAGAGACAAGTGTGGAAATGTGAATGTTGAAGCTCCAAACATTTACAAACACTACATAACACTTGAAGAGTGGACCTCTTTTGTTGTTAAACCCTCAGACCCCGCATTTGTGGTAATATTTATTTTATTAGTATGTGTGTTTTATTCATAACTTAATTTTTATATATATATAGAATATAAGTACAACAAATCGGGAGCGAGCAAAAACCCCGTGCATCCATACAAAAGATCGCGTATGGGGTATGCGTGTTTAGAGCAAAAAATTGTAAGTAAACATCACTTTTATACATTGTGGTAGCTAGATTATAAACTATAGTTTATAACTAATATTTTGTTTATGTCTTAACGAACAGCTGCAAGAGACGAAATCCGATCAACCATTGAGTCGTCATATCTTGTGGAAGGAGGCTTGCGTAAATAAAGATGGAATAATGGATAATGAAAATGTTCAACAAGTTGTTCAAGAATGTGTAAGTATACTATCACTTTAATATTTTTTAATATTGCCTTTTAAAAATGATATTGAACTTATCTTTTTAATACTACATGTATTTTAGGAAAATTTGGAACAATGTCTTGAAAATCAAAATGGAAATAAAGAAGTTAGCTGCAGGGACATTCTCGGCAAGGTATTCAATGTTCCTGAATATTCTGGCCATGTGAGGGGTAAGGGATTTAGCGTGACTCCCAAAAGTTATTTTTCACATGAGAAGCGCACAAATCTGAAGTAGCAATATCGATTTACAAGGAAGGGGGGTTTAAATTGTAAATCCGCCCTTTTCAAATTTATGTTAAAAACTTAAGAAAATAACTCAAGATTGATCTTGGTTGTGAAAACAGAAAACAGAGAACGTTCTTGGTTTTCACCAGAAAACAGAGAACGTTCTTGGTTAGTTGAAATCAACAGTTCAGTTTATCTATCTAACTTGATAATTAACAGACTGAAAGTAAATAGGGATAAGGGAAGAGATATCACACACAGATATATCCTGGTTCACCCAACCCGGGCTACGTCCAGTCCTCACCACTGTGAGATTTTCCACTAAGTGTTTAAAACAAGAACCTTCTTGGTTTTACAGCACCTAGCTTAGATCAACCTTGATCTTTGTTTACAGAACTTAATCTAATTCCACCCAGAAGGAGATTAATCAAATCACCTATCAACCTTGATAGGATTTCTTACAATCTACCCCAAACTATACTTAACTCTTATAGTTTGAGTTTTACAATAATGAAGAGATTGTTTTGTTAGAATCTGAGATGTCTCAACTCTTGTTTGAGATTCGATTCTTTACAAAGAATTCAGTATATATGTATCAGAGTAAAACGAATTTAATCAAACTGATTCTTGTAAGTGATTGGAGATTTTCAAGTATGTAGATGTATGTGAGTGATGTTTTTCTCTGTGCTTGAAGCTGTATTTCTTCCTGAGCTTTTGCCTTCCTTTTATAGGCATGAGAGCATTTAAAAATAGAGTCGTTGGTAGTGCTCTTGTTAGGCTTGACCCAAGACATTATTTCTGAATAAAAATAATCAAACTTTTGACTATTTTTATTTTCTGTTCAGACTGGGCTGTGTGTTGCGTTTTGGATCAAATTTTCTTTAGTGATTACTGATCCTTTAATACTTCTGATAAGTGATAATATTGTAGGCTTGAACTGGAGCTTTTGAATCACTTAAAACAGATTAAAAACGATCACAAAGCTTGTTGCAGAAAAACTGTAGTTGCTGGAGATTGATGATCAATCTGGAGCTTTAGCTTTTGGGTTTCCTGGAGATTGATAATCAATCTGGACTAATTTCTGAACATACTGGAAACTGACTTGACTTCAAGATTGTTTCAACAGTCTTGACAATCATTTCCAGAACTGTCTGGACAGACTTGTTTGAGAGTCTTTTTCTTTTTCAATTTGAATGTCCTCTTTGATTTGAATAGATCCTATGTGTTCTCTGCCATGTAGTGATCATATCCATGTAACTTCCAGAGTCAATAACTTCAATTAAGTGATGGAGAAAGATTGGTCTTTATGCTGTCACAGCCTGGCGAACTTTCTCCGTTTTCCAAAATATGTCAAGAATGTTCTCTGCCTTTGTTTATGCTGTTTGCTTTAATTCTTTTGAAACCTGTCTTTGAATTAACACACTCAAAAGCACAGGTTAATTTAACAATACATTTAGAATCATAATTAACAATCTTTAAAGCTTCATATCTCATGATGATGTACTGGAAATCTGTTTAAGATAAACATGATTTTTCCTTGCATAAAAATCAGGTTCAAACAGTCTTGATGAAGTGAACAGAATCCTGGAGATTGTTTATCAATATGGAGACTGATGATATGATGTTAAACATACTGGAAATTAATGTTAAGGTATCCTCTGGTTGAGGTATCCTTTGATATCCTCTAGTTGAGGTATCCTCTGATATCCTCTGGTTAAGGTATCCTCTGATATCCTCTGGTTGAGGTATCCTCTGATATCCTCTGGTTGAGGTATCCTCTGATATCCTCTGGCTGAGGTATCCTCTTATATCCTCTAGTTGATATATCCTCTGATATCCTCTAGTTGAGGTATCCTCTGATATCCTCTGGTTGAGATATCCTCTGATATCCTCTGGTTGAGGTATCCACTGATGGCAGCTTGGTGAGGTATCCTCTGATGGCAGCTTGGTGAGGTATCCTCTGATGGCAGCTTCGTGAGGTATCCTCTAATGTCAACTTGGTGAGGTATCCTCTGATGGCAGCTTGATTCATGGCCTTTTTCTTAGTGATTCGAATGGGTTCTTGTAATTGATCACATTTGTGCATGAATGGTTTCTTGCTTTGTTCACTTATGAATTCATGTTCCCTAAACAAAACTTAACTGAAATCATTAGTAGACCACCATTCATAAAACTTAATCATTTTATTTAAAAGGTTTGTTGTCATTAAAACATATATCAAAAAGGTTTTTTCCTCAACAATCTCCCCCTTTTTGATGATGACAAACCTTTTGAATAAATCATAAGTTTTATGGATGGATATAAATAAAATGCAAGAATGTTCTTAGATATGTAATTAAACTACCCCTAAACACATGCAAGAGTTTAATTCTTATCATTCTAATTAAACTCCCCCTAAACATATGCAAGAGGTTAATTCTTAACATTCTTCATTAACTTCTATCATCCTATATCCATCATATATTTCTCTCCCCCTTTTGACATCTATCAAAAAGGTTGGGAAATAGACATAGAAGAAAAAACAAAATGGAGTAATAGCATGAGTGCACTACACATAGAATTCATGTGGTTGACTGACATTCATATATCAAACTAGTCAAGTTTGCATTTAGCATTAAAGAACATAGCATGTATGATGATCATATCATTGTAGTCAATATTGCAATCAAGATATGGATAATGATAGCAACAATAATATGACATAATTGTATGCAAGCATTTTAACTCACTTTGAAAAATAGTCAAAAATATTTATTCTTCTCATTTTTTAGAAGGAAAACAATGAGTAGACTTCAGTTTTAAGAAGAATGATATTTTCTAAAACCTCCCCCTGAATATGATCAAGCTTATTGTTAGAAATAGATCCATTTATTCATTTTTAAAAACTAGAGAGAATAAGCGCATACAAGGAAGCGAAATAAGATGGATGTGATATAATTTCTCTCTTTACAAAACATTCTTATGCTAAAAATGTTTGTATTTTTCAAAAACTAATTTTTAAATGGATAATAAAAAAATATGCCAAAGGATTTGTTCACATTAAAGAAATGTTTTTCACAAAGTTTTTTGCAAACACACAAATAAACAATAAGGCATATATTCAAGCATACTTTCATGAGGCTTTTTGATTGTTGCTATTTTTATCTATCATGCTTAAAATAAATTTAAGCACTTGAAATCAATTTTCACAAAAGAAGTAAGCAACAAATAAGACTCATTTTTAAAGACATCTATTAATATGCTTCAAAATGTTCACATATCAATTTTTTACTTTCATGGCATAATCTTCTTGGATTACTACAAAAATGAATCCTAAACAAGGATATAAATTTAAAATATGTTGAAGAAGGATCTTTTTCAAAAGCCATATTATAAACTTAATTTTTTGGTTTTTTGAAAAACCATATTCAAGAAATTATACTTAGACAACAAGCAATGTATAGGCTATTCAGCATATTCAAAATAATTGGAGAGAACATGATAAGGAATACTTTCAAATTCATAACAAGGTGAATGATGTTAATTCATTTAACATGATAATTTGAAAGATGTTATTGTGCAAAGTGTAAAAAGGTTCAATGAAGTATACTTGACAAAACAGCCCTTTGTCTCATTATTAAAGACATTAATTTATTTTAAATGTCTTTATAACTAGAACAATAATTTTGAATGTCAAACTGGGTTTGCACACTTGTTTATCATAAAAAGTGTATGAACAAAGAGTGAAAACATGTTGAATTTAGAATAGAAAATAGGCATATGCACATACAAGTAATGTAATCAATTTAAACTTTTAAAGTCATACTTGCATAAAAAATAACATGATTTTTAATTTTAAGAACACCCAATCAATCACATGATATAAAAGAAATATTCATTCTTATCATGATGCAAATAGCATAAGAATTTTGGATTGAGTGTACCTCCTTTAGTGGTCTAGTTCAATGACAAGAGATCTTTGAATATTTTGGAGCTTCTCTTCATTCTCTTTTATTCATCTTGATTGATGGTCAAAGTGGGACAATTTATCTTTTTTTGTTGAGAGAGTTCTTCCAATGATGAATCAAAACTGTCATACACTCTCAAGAGTATCTTTAACCATTTTGAAATTAATGCTTTAATCCTTTATTCGCACAAGCGTTCATCCAATAGGATGATTGCTCCATAATTAAGTCTATGCCGTATACAACACCTTGCTGCTTGATTTTTAAAGCTTGGAATGCTTGATGGCAGAGCCACTCATTCAGCCTAAGAGACGTTTGGATGTTTTGAATGAGTCATTATACTTATTCTTTAGTAGAGCTTGAATATCATTTATGTTGTTCAGAGGCATGTTAACCACTGTAATTGCATCTCCAGCAGCAGCAGCAACTTTGGTACCAATAACAAATTCCTCCCAATTAGCTCTTCTAATAATTTGATCATGAGGAGATGTTTTGGAGGAAAGGTTAATAGTGAGGTAGGTATAGGAGCAACTGGTTCAAGCTCATTGTTGATGTTCTTCAACCATATCATCATGATGTGCAACATTAGTTTTGATTGGATGAAATATATTTAATGTCAAGAATATTCTGCTCTTGTGGAGAACATTCTGCTCTTTGTGGAGAATGTTCTGGTGTATACCTTCTTGCTTAATTTGATCTTTTTCTTATATCCTTTTTGTTTTGCCATGATCAGACTTTGGAGTTTTCATGAATGATATTTGAACATTATCAATTTTGTGATTTATCCAAATATAACATTGTAATTATTTATCTTCACCATCCTATCTTTCATCATAAAAATCAACATATTCATCAACCATAATATGCATAATTTCATTTGAGCCTTGAGATTCTATAATATTTATAGAATGTAGAGCATTCAGAATATATACTTTGATGGCATTTTAAAACAAATTGCTCATACTTTCTTTATTATGTGAAACATAGTAATGACATTCAAAGTATGATATGTTTTGCTTTCTAAAAAAAATGATATGAAGGCACGTCAAAGATATTTTCTACTAAAGCCAAGATTAAGAACATGATAAACAATTTTTGTGGCTTCTCTCCAAAAATATTTTTCACCACTTGATTTATTTAAAATTGTTCTATCCATTTCTTGTAACTTCATATTGTTGGAAGGCTTTTTGACAAACAAATCATGTGAAATATCATTTTCATCAAAGAATTATTTGAAGAATAATATTTCAAATTTCCTTTGATCATTTCTTATAGAAATGACAATTCTTTTTCACAAGTCTTAAAAGCATGATTTGGTTGAAAATTCATCTAAGTGTAAAACATAAGGATTTTTCTTTAAAATGAGGATGTTTGTTTTACTTCAGCCATGTGGGATTTAAAAAATAACTTTAAAAGTAATTTCACAAAGTTATATCAAACATTCTTAATCTATGCAAAATTATTTCAACAAATGATACATGTACCTTTGATTCGTTAATGTTTCCAAAGGTTATAGACACTCCAAATTTTTGTAATGAGAGGAGACATCATACTTTTCCATTCATGTGTATTGAGCATGCCTTGTTCATGTATCAATTTTCTTTCTTGATTGTTGGATGGTGTTCCTGCATCACAAGTTAGTAATGACTTTGGTACCCATATTTGTTTGGGTCCTTGATGGTTAGTATATCTTCTTTTAGAAGATTTTTTAAAACTTGATCTCTTTTTAAAATAGCAAGTTGACTCGAAGTGGCCATTCTTGGAACAACGGGAACACTTTGTTGTTGGTCTTGAAGAAGGTTTGAAAATCTAAGTTTTAAAAGTCTTTGAAATTTATTTTGATGAAATTCCAGAATGTTCTCTTTTTTCCAAACTTTCTAGAGAAAGTTCAGCTTTTGTTCCAGAACGTTCTCCGTTTTGAGAACAACCTGGAGAACGTTCTCCTTTCTGCAGATTTTTCAAAACTGGTTCAACTTTATTTGCAGAACACTCTTTCCTTTTAAAAATCCTTTTGTTCTTGATTTTTTCATCTCTTTTCTTAAAATAACATACATATTCCAGATGTCCAAATTTACTGCAATATGAACACTTGGTTTTGCATTTCTCCTCTTTTCTTTTAGGAACAAAAAGGTTTTCATAAATCTTTTCTTTTTGAGAAGTTTTGAAACATAAATCATCTTTGTCAAATATCCTTTCTTCTTTAGTTTCAGAACATTTTGGAAAATGATTTTTTATGGTTATCTCATTGAGACTCTTTTGTTGCTCAACCGTTTTTAAATGAGTTTGCTGCAAACTTTGAATGACCTTTCTGAGTTCGTCATTCATAGCTTGGGCTTTCTCTTTTTCTTCTTTTTATTTACGGAGTTGTTCTTTTAATAAACCATATTTTCGAGCAAGAAAATTTGAATCACATAAAAGATTATCAAATTATTTTTCCATTTCTTCACATAAAGGACAGAGTTCATAGATGGTTACCTCATTATTTTCTAAGTTTTCCTTTAAGCACATGTTGATTTCTGACATTACTTCTTCTTCCTGAATCTTTTCCTCTAACACTTGTTAGGTGATTAATCTTTAAAGACCAAGCTCTGATACCAATTGAAGTAGCAATATCGATTTACAAGGAAAGGGGTTTGAATTGTAAATCCGCCCTTTCAAAATTTCTGTTAAAAACTTAAGAAAATAACTCAAGATTGATCTTGGTTGTGAAAACAGAAAACAGAGAACGTATTTGGTTTTCACCAGAAAACAGAGAACGTTCTTGGTTAGTTGAAATCAACAGTTCAGTTTATCTATCTAACTTGATAATTAACAGACTGAAAGTAAATAGGGATAAGGGAAGAGATATCACACACAGATATATCCTGGTTCACTCAACCCGGGCTACGTCCAGTCCTCACCACTGTGAGATTTTCCACTAAGTGTTTAAAACAAGAACCTTCTTGGTTTTACAGCACCTAGCTTAGATCAACCTTGATCTTTGTTTACAGAACTTATTCTAATTCCACCCAGAAAGAGATTAATCAAATCACCGATCAACCTTGATAGGATTTCTTACAATCTACCCCAAACTATACTTAACTCTTATAGTTTGAGTTTTACAATAATGAAGAGATTGTTTTGTTAGAATCTGAGATGTCTCAACTCTTGTTTGAGATTCGATTCTTTACAAAGAATTCAGTATAAATGTATCAGAGTAAAACGAATTTAATCAAACTGATTCTTGTAAGTGATTGGAGATTTTCAAGTTTGTAGATGTATGTGAGTGATGTTTTTATCTGTGCTTGAAGCTGTATTTTTTCCTGAGCTTTTGCCTTCCTTTTATAGGCGTGAGAGCATTTAAAAATAGAGCCGTTGGTAGTGCTCTTGTCAAGCTTGACCCAAGACATTATTTATGAATAAAAATAATCAAACTTTTGACTATTTTTATTTTCTGTTCAGACTGGGCTGTGTGTTGCGTTTTGGATCAAATTTTCTTTAGTGATTACTGATCCTTTAATACTTCTGATAAGTGATAATATTGTAGGCTTCAACTGGAGCTTTTGAATCACTTAAAACAGATTAAAAACGATCACAAAGCTTGTTGCAGAAAAACTGTAGTTGATGGAGATTGATGATCAATCTGGAGCTTTAGCTTTTGGGTTTCCTGGAGATTGATAATCAATCTGGACTGATTTCTGAACATACTGGAAACTGACTTGACTTCAAGATTGTTTCAACAGTCTTGACAATCATTTCCAGAACTGTCTGGACAGACTTGTTTGAGAGTCTTTTTCTTTTTCAATTTGAATGTCCTCTTTGATTTGAATAGATCCTATGTGTTCTCTGCCATGTAGTGATCATATCCATGTAACTTCCAGAGTCAATAACTTCAATTAAGTGATGGAGAAAGATTGGTCTTTATGCTGTCACAGCCTGGCGAACTTTCTCCGTTTTCCAGAATATGTCAAGAATGTTCTCTGCCTTTGTTTATGCTGTTTGCTTTGATTCTTTTGAAACCTGTCTTTGAATTAACACACTCAAAAGCACAGGTTAATTTAACAATACATTTAGAATCATAATTAACAATCTTTAAAGCTTCATATCTCATGATGATGTACTGGAAATCCGTTTAAGATAAACATGATTTTTCCTTGCATAAAAATCAGGTTCAAACAGTCTTGATGAAGTGAACAGAATCCTGGAGATTGTTTATCAATATGGAGACTGATGATATGATGTTAAACATACTGGAAATTAATGTTAACATGCTGGAGATGGATTGTTAACATGCTGGACATTGATGATTATTTCTGGAGACTAATGATCATTCCTAGAGAGTGATGATCATTCTTGATAGAAGATCATTCTGGAGACTGTTCTGATCATTCTGGACATTCTGATGTTCAAGAACAGACTTGGTTCTTCCTCTGAATGTATTTTCTGGAGATATCCTCTGATATCGTTTTCTGGAGATATCCTCTGGTATTCTCTGGTTGAGGTATCCTCTGATATCCTCTGGTTGAGGTATCCTCTGATATCCTCTGGTTGAGGTATCCTCTGATATCCTCTGGTTGAGATATCCTCTGATATCCTCTGGTTGAGGTATCCTCTGATATCCTCTGGTTGAGGTATCCTCTGATATCCTCTGGTTGAGGTATCCTCTGGTTGAGGTATCCTCTAATATCCTCTGGTTGAGATATCCTCTGATATCCTTTGGTTGAGATATCCTCTAATATCCTCTGGTTGAGGTATCCACTGATGACAGCTTGGTGAGGTATCCTCTGATGGCAGCTTCGTGAGGTATCCTTTGATGGCAGCTTCGTGAGGTATCCTCTGATGTTAGCTTGGTGAGGTATCCTCTGATGGCAGCTTGATTCATGGCCTTTTTCTTAGTGATTCGAATGGCTTCTTGTAATTGATCACATTTGTGCATGAATGGTTTCTTGCTTTGTTCACTTATGAATTCATGTTCCTTAAACAAAACTTAAGTGAAATCATTAGTAGACCACCATTCATAAAACTTAATCATTTAATTTAAAAGGTTTGTTGTCATTAAAACATATATCAAGAAGGTTTTTTCCTCAACAAAATCCCTCAAATGATCAAGTATTAGAAGCACCGGAAACCCTATCGGAGCAAGTTGCATACTTGGTTAAAAAAGATAAGAAAAACAACTTCAACGTGAAATGCAAATAGAAAGTGAAGATGGAAGTTGCAACATTGGTCGTAAAAGACTCCCGAAGGTAATTAATTACTTAACGAAATAAGAAATTCATTCAACCTAATTGTTTCACATACTTATGTATTAACCGTTGATTTAATTTAGGGTGTTTCACGTTGTGGCCTATACTTGTCTTCCCCTACCTGCTTGGTTGGGAAATGAACATTGTACAATACTTTGGGAGAAGTATTGCACAGCAAAGATGTCCCTGCCGGCCATGTTAAAGTGTCACCTTTGGTGGCTTTAGAACCACTTGCACCGTTGCCTATCCCCGACAACGACAAAGATATGAAACATCTTGTTGGCACTCATCAGGAGGTATGTTTTAATTGCTATGTATGTTTAGTTGTATAATTATGATTGATTATATGTAATTGCTGATTTTTCTGCTTTTATATTTCACATTTATTTAGATTGTTGCTAAAGGGAATGATGATAAGATCCCTCACAACGAGTCTGTCACTTCGCCAGAAAAGGCACCAGAAAAGGTTTGACATATACATCAATTCATGTATACGAAATGATTAGCTTACTATAATAACTAACAAACTGATCAACCTCATTTTTTTCAGATTCAAACAAATAATAAACCATTTGCACCGTAGGTGCAGGTCCGTGGTAAAAATAAACCTTCCAAAATGCAAAAACTAGATCGAGGAAAATCAGTTGCTCTTCCTAATATAAGTCAACCACGCCTTGCTCGATTTGGGTCGTGTCTTGACACAGCAGCAAAGATGAAAATGAAGAGCGACAATGATACACGCATGATAAGCATGGAAAAAAGTATATTCGGAGAAGAGTATTTAGAAATGTTTGTCAAAGACCAAATATACGAACTTCTCGATCATAAAGAGCTGGGTGCTACTGTAATCAGCATATACATCAGATAATATAAATATTTTATTTAAGATATAAATTACCTTTTAATTGCATCACTGCCACATTAATTTATTGATATTATAATCTAATTTTATATTTGAAGGTTTTTGTACGAGAAGTTGGTGTGCGCGCAGAAATTGACAAATAGATTTTCATTTTTATCTCCGCATAAACTATCCATGTTTAAACTCGATCTAGATAATGTAAATAAATATCTAGTTGATAGACTTATAGAAAATCAAGAGAAGGACAAGATGTTTCTGACACCATACAATTCAGGGTACGTAATTAGATACTTTATCTATATATTTTTTAATTTATATATGGACCTTTTACAGCGCTTTTTTTAAAAAGCATTGTAAACATAGTATAAGAAGTGCGCTTTATATATGGACCTTTTACGCGCTCTTTTTAAAAAACGTTGTAAATCTATTATAAGAGATGCGCTATATATGGGACTTATTAAAACGCTTTTTGTATTTTCAATAGCAATGTTGTATCCTTTTACAGTACTAAATACTAGAGCGCTGTAAAGGGCTTAAAAAAAACGTTGTAAATGACTTAAAAAAAAACGTTGTAAAAAACAATTTTGACGTAGTGTTCTTACAAGATCTTCTACATTATACCTTTTTACAGAAAAAATAACTCATTGTTTGGCCATTAACTTCAAAAGTTTTATAATCAAGAAGATTAAATGCCTTTGAGGCAACTACAACGAATATAGATATCTCTAACGAAACCTTTTTGCTAAGTAGACATTATCTTAGGGGCAATACAAACAAGCTTATCGGCAAAAACTTTCATACTTATATTTGTTTAAACAATATAGATGGTTTAGTTATGATAACATTTGTTTCACTATAATTAAAATTATTCATAAAGAACAGACCCAAAAAAAGCAATCATAAAGATGATAGAATGTCCTAGAAATGAACAAAAATTTATACAAAACTATAAAAGACTTACCCATGAAGTATAAACATTTAAATTATTTACAAGTCTTTCATTATGATTGATGAGATAAAGTTACATAATAATTTGTTTTATCAGTGATGACACAATAACTGCAATTAAATTTTCACACACAAAAAAAAAGAAGCTAAAATTAACTAATGTTGTCGAAAAAAAAGAAAAATTAAAATTAATTAACATTATGTACTATTTTTTTTAATACAGGTTTAGGAGAATGTGAGAAGTGGAAGTTTATGAATTTAATACAGGGATGTTGCTTACGTACTAAGGGAGTGTACCTATTAAGATTGCTACTCACACAACTTCATGTATTTTTTTAAACTGAACGTGGAGACAAGTTAAAACCCTGCTTACTAAAAAGGTATGTATATTTGACCGGCCACCCCAAAGTCTATAAATTTTTTTTTTTAAATATTATTATTTTTGGTATTTTTAAAAGAAACATTTAAATTATAATTTAATCAACAAAAATTTATGTATTTGGTTGATAATATAGATCAAATATATTAGTATTTGTTGATCAAATTATAATTCAAATATTTCTTATAAAAAGAACAGAAAAGAGTAATTTATAAAGAAATTTAAAAAAACAACTCTACTATAATTATAAAAGAAACTAAAATTTTTAACTTAACTTCTAACTATGTGAGTTGTTAATTTTATCTAGAGATATAAATATCAAACCAAATAATCCGAAAATTCCAATAATTTAACCAATAAATCCAACCAAAGGATTATATTTTATCAACATTATATCAATATTGATATCTTAATAAATATGTTGCGTTTAAATTCATTTAATTTTAATAATTTATAATTATTATTTTTGTTCTTGTAGTTAATAAACTTGTTTTAATAGTATACAACTTTGTATGCATTGACAGTTTAAAGATATTTTATACAGTTAGTTAATTATAACGTCATATTATAAAAATATCGTGTGATTTTTATTATAATAATTTTTAAAGTTATACTTATGGATAGTTGTGATTTGTTACTAGTATAAAAAAATTTATACTTACAATGTATAACAATTAAACTCTAAAAATTTAAATGTTTGAAAAAAAATTAGATCCTTAAAAACTAATTTTTAATTATTAAAAATGTCAACCCAAATTGAATCTACTACATTTCTTTGATAAACATTAGAATTTGACTGTTAATATATATTTGTAAATTTACAACTTAAATTCTTGTATGCAATTCAATATTATATTTTTTTATTTATCCATTAAAATTTTAAAAGTATGGTCACCTTAATGTTTCAGTTCAAGCTCTGCCACATATGGCAAAAAAAAATTAAACCTACAAAGATCCACAAATAAAATCTACAATGAACATAGGGCGGATATCTTAATCGAGTTTGCACTTAAAATAAATAAATATTTTGACAGACTTGTTAATTAATAAATATGGAGACGCGTGCAATGATATTCGTACATGCAAATATCTATACATACTAGTAAATTAATAAAATTATTATGTTTGTAATTCATTTTGATTATGTTTTTAATATATTAATACTTTTATGAAATATATTTTGTTTATCACTAATGTATTAATATTTTTATGTATTAATACTTGTTTTTTTTTTTTTGACAAAATAAGAGATAAAATTCTACGTAATGGCACTAAAATATTAATATTCGTTTATCGGATATCTAGGTAGATATAAATAAGACATATATATCATTTTTATCTGGTAGATAACTACTATCCTTACTAGTAGATATCCATGGCCATCCTACTTGTAAGAGATCGACATTTATTTTGATAACAATTAACACATGCATTCTTTTTCTTTTGTAAAATAAATAAAAAATGGTAAACTCTGTCATTTTGACAGGAAGTTCTCAGTTCAAATTCGATGTTATATATATTCTCAGACTTGATAAACTAATATATGCAGCTGTGCGCATAAAATATCCAATTTACCCACAACAAATCCATCATACCTTAACCTTCACATATTCATGTAAAAATGCATTTTCTCTGCCATGATTTTTTTGTGCCCTTCTAATTTACTTGTTTCTTATAAAGAAAGCAAAGAGAGAGGGAGAGGAAGATTACTGGTATACATTTTTTAGCTTAAATTTAATAGCAATGCATTCATATTAGTTTTTATTCGATTTCAACTTTCTCCAAGGGAAGATCTAGAAAAAGAAGAAAAAAAAGTTATAATAATATTTTAAATTTTGTTAGTATTATCAATTTGAAGAACACTTTCATTAGGTGAAGAACTTGGTACTACTACAGCTGTTGATTGTGTTATAGAAGGGTCATCATCCATGTTTGTTGATAATTCAGAAGCTGCTACATTTGTTTGAGGCAACCTTGATCTCTCATTTGTTTTACCCCACAAAAAGGAGTACAATCCCACTATAATCAAAACCATTCCCAGCAACCTGCAAATAGGTTTTTCATTTTTCAATCAGTAATTTTTTTTAAGATAGATTATCAACTAAAAAATCCTCAACTTATAATTAGCATTAGTCCTCCTAATGAACTAAAAAGTAATTAGATTAGTGATTTTTAATTAGTTTACACTTTTAATGGATCATACATGTACAATATTTTACAGGAGATTTGTGTGTTTATCTCTTGAAGCGTCGAGAAGGACACATCACCAACATGACAATATGATAGTGTCGCCACTCAATCCACGGTTGTCGAATGTGATAACTGACGACTACAGTATAAATTATTCTAGAATTAGGTTAAAAAGAGTATATATATATATATATATATATATATATATATATATATATATATATATATATATATAATATACGCACACGCGCTCACGCACACAAACATATACGTAGTGCCCCTTTCTACTTCAGCGAAACAGTGGACCTTGAACCCTTCAAAACAAATTAATTTTATTTAATTAAATATTCTTTAATTAAATTATCACTTTCTGATGTAACTCGTCTATTGTGTAACCCTATAAGCTTTGATTTTATTGACAATAATATTAAATATTAAAAATAATATAAAATATTAAATTATTAATAAATATTATGAACAATAAGCATTATCTAGCAATGCATCATTTGTACCAAGTTAATGAGAAAATCATTGATACCATTTTAACCTTACCGTAATCGTTATTTGTTGCGCATTATTGTTCTTTTATACAAATATCTTAATTGAACCCGGTAATCCTTGTTAGGTCAATAATTTGTGATTTTTTTGTCACATACAAATACTAAAAGTGTCATATCACACCTTATTAGTATTTGTGATTTTTTTTTCCATACATTCACATAAACTTTTTTTATCCTAAAAGAGTTTGACATGGAAGTCCAAGATTGAAATTCTAACTGCTAACCTAATATACTAACAAGTAACATTTCTTTATTAAAAAAACTAAGTGATTCTATGAAAGGATATATGCAGAGTGAAACAGGACATTCCTAAATGTAAATGTAACAATTTAAAGAAAACTAAAAATTGTTAAAATTATAATGGGAAGAAAGAAAAGTATACATACGTTCCAACTGTCAGTGGTTCGCCAAGTAAGATAGCTTCTGATATGGCCACAAAAACAAGAGCCAGTGGATTAAACATTGGAGGGTATGTAGGACCCTTAATTGATATTGCCCATGACATTAAACAAAATGTAGCTGCACTAGCCATTGCTCCCTACACAAATAAATCCAATTAGTTAGTTCAAGATCCTCATTCATACTACAATTTCAAAAAATAATCTCAACATCTTATCACAATATACTTGAGTCACGCTTCAGATATCTAATCTAAAACATGATGAAGTTGTTGCTTCGAAAGTAATTATATGTAGTGGGCATTCACATTCCTCTCCTCGTAAAGAATTGGTTTAAAGGGCGGCTCATTCTATTATCTATTAAGATATGCTTCATTTTACCTTTCACTCACCTTAAACATTATACTAACTTGAATGTCAAAGTGTTTGCGGATACTTTGCATGTTCTCTTCGGTGAGAATTGCGACTGAAACACCTCTGTCCAAGACCATTTCTTCCACTCACTGTAAACCACTGTGACATCTCTATTTTTATCAATAAGTCTAAGTTCCAAAAGGAATAAAGTTGATCTTTAAATTATTTGATATATCTAAAACTAAATTATTGTTTGTATTTTAATGTCAATTTCTTAGATTGAAATTTTCTAACTAATTATGCATCATTGATACTTCTAAACAAAGATATGATTTGTATTCAACAAATCTTAGTATTAGACACCGACACATATGACAATCTTAAATTAATTAATTTTTTCAAATATTTACTAGTGTCAAACTTGTATCATTTAAATAAAGATATACATAAAATGTAATATTTGAATTTAAGAATATTCAAATAGTCTTAATTCATTTGATGTATAATAAGAGCTTAAATTTGAAGGTAAACATTATGATCATACCGAGTACACTATAGTAATGAGTTGTAGATTCCACCCTAATCTCCAAGCAGCTTCACTATAATTTATGCATAAGGCTATTATTGCTGACTGAATTGCTGACATAACACATGATAACATTGTTCCCCAGTACCTCAATGGAAAAACTTTCATCAACTTTACCTGTTTAAATTGAAAACACCTACTTCATAAGTAAAATAATCACATTCACAGTTTAATCATCACAAAACTGAAAAAATATATTCCAGCAGCATGGAGCTAGTTGTGGTTATAAGCTTTATGTGCAATATTATTTTAGTTATATTTGTTTCACAATAAATGTTTAAACTTTAAGTGTCACTAAATATTTCACATATCCATCAAAATATTTTTTTTACATAGATAAATATAATTTTGGTTTTTTATTTTTTATCTAATATTTATTTTTTATTTTTAGCTATTTTAGTCTTTTATTTTTTATAAGTAATGTATTTTAGTCATTTTTATCATAACTCTTTCAAATAATACAATAATTATTGTCATGAATTATTGAGATAAAATCTTATATCAGTTGTAAAATGAAGTGTGTAATCTTAATTAAGATTAGATGAAAATACAGTAAACTCTGATAAATGGTCTTTCATTTCAAATAGTTTATATGTTTAAAAGCATGCAAAAAAAAAATTATAACTTTTGTTATGATCGTGACAAGTATTAAAATATACCACTTATAAAAGATAAATGACTAAAATAAATCAAAAAATGAAGATAAAAGATCAAACCGAAATTAAATCACCAAAATTATATTTAAGTATTTTTATATAAATTAAGTTTTAGTGTGCACCAATAATTAAAACTTATTCAAAAAAATTAACAACGATCAACGACATTCAACTAGACTATAAGTTAACCATCGTCTGGTTTTTACAGCTGCGATTATAAATCGATTAATGTCAATTCGATAAAAAGGAAAAATGTAAGTGTCCCTCAAAACTCAACTTGAACAACCGACGTCAATTAAATTATCATCTCAATAGTAAAGGCTACGACTGTGTTAGTCTATACTTCTAAGGAGTGTCGAAAATTGATCAACATTAGAGATGTTAACCTATGGAGTTGTACTATACAACAACTTTAGAAAATAATATTAAAAATACTCAAATGTTACGGCATTCAAACATTCTTGGATATAATCATTAAAAAAATAATAATGAGTAATTTAATAAGAATTTCACATTAAAATAAAATAATAAAATCAGACAATTTATTAATATTTGGTAATAATTCTTACCTTACTAACTAGTTTTATAAAAGGTTGAATTATACTCAATTTTAAAATAATTTCTATATGGCTAAGAGCTGTAATAAAACAGAATCACATATGAAAAAAAATGCCTAAACTAGAGATGTTTAATGGGATATATATTAAACTTTTTTTTAATTCAGTCTTTACAAATTAAAAACAATATTATTTTTAGTTGTTGAAAGCATACGTGGTTCAATAAACAGCTATAAAAGGACCAAACGAAAGAGTTTTGAATTTGTAAAAATTAAATAACAATAAATAAATAAATAAATGCTATAATTGTATAATTAAAATCATATTTAAATAAATAAAAAATTGACAAATGAAAAATAGGAGTATACTTGCATAACAAACCAAGCTGTGTATGAGCAACAGGTTCCAACCAAAAAGATAGTGCCACGAAGCTTGTGAGTGTTATGTGCTGCAACAGCACTAATCATCTTAGCATCTTTGAGACTATGATGACCAATATAAAATACCTTCCCTTTGTATAAACTCGTAGCTAATGCCCCACCAACACATATTATTGCCCCAATACACTTCATTTTACCAACCCATGTTCCAATCCTCAGATTCTCCATTCTGTATGTAGTAATTCACAAATTCATCTATTGCTAATGTTTATTTAGCTAAATTTGTGTTTGATTTAGATTGCATACCTGCATATGATAGAGATTAAAAATGTGAAAATAGGAACCATGTTGAGAAAGTTGACCGCGTAAGTAGCAGATGTGTCTCGAAGGCCATAATAGAATAGTCCTAGAGCCATGGTCATCCTGTAATATGATAATAGTTAGAAAGATACATTTTGGCACTTTATAATATTTCGATCCTTTACTTTTAGCTATTTAACTAGTGCCTTATATCTAAGGACACTTATTTACATATGTTTTCTACTTTGGTTTCGTTAATTGATGTTGTGGGAAACGTGTTAGCTGAAAGAAACATAGTAGATCCGGATGTTGTCATGTTGACAAGGATTAGCATTTCAAAATAAAATATTTCTGAAAATAATATGATTCTGTCACGTTGCATATTTGTATGACATGTCATAGGGATGTAACAATATTTAAAGATGGAGAAAATGATGGTTTGAATTTTGAAGAGCTATCATATATGTGATGGTTAAAAATGTGTGTATAAATATATTAAAAAGTAATAATTTGAGTTATGAGTGTGAAAATACAAAAATCATAATGCTCCTACTTATGCAATACTTCAACCACAACTAGAGGTAATTCACTCTATTAGAGATTTTACTCTGTTTTTTAAATTTAAATTAAAACAAACTACTTATTATTATTTTTAGTGGTTTCACTCATTCATCGGCATTTGATAAAGTACTTTAACTCAATTTATAAATAACACTTTTTAAAAATAATAAAATTATCAATTGTTATGATTTAAATTCATTAAAAGAAATTAATTTAAACGACTAATCTACGTGGTGGAAAAATCTTATAACTTAAGTGTCCGTCGAACTTTTTATATATTTAATGTGAAGCACCTAGACATAAACCTCGTGGACTAACGAAGATATTATATATGTTGTTATCTGTTGGCAATAATATTTAGTATTTCTAATAACAATACAAATTCTTTATTATTTTTGATCCAGTTTCTAAAAACATAGTTTAAGTAACACATGTTGATTTTGTCGACACAAAATGGTTGGAAATGATTGCTAAAATTGCAATAGGAGAACTTTGGACGCAATCTACAAAAAAATTACGCCCAAAACAACTTGATTCTTTTATGCAACTCGACAATTTCAAAATTGAAAGTACTAGTGCAACAACATTCATTCCTAACAGAGCCAAAAGGCTCAAAACAATCACGCTAAACAAATTAGATATGTCTAGCTTTACTTTCTCACACTTACTTTTAACATTTGACTCACAAATATTAAAAAATAATAAATTTATATTAGGTTTTTTTTACGCTTCATTTATTAAATAAAAACAAAATATTTTAATAAATAATAATAATTACATTATAATTATAATAATTTTAATAATATTAATAATTACAAATTAAATAATAATAAATAAATAAATAAAAAATTGTAATTTGAAAATCTACTTAGTCGTCGATTTGTAAAAATGGTAATATCGCCGCATTTGGTAATTTGCAAATATGGTAATTTGAAATTAATTATTTCTATCTAAATTAATTATTTCTATCACATGAACAAAAAATCAAATGCGGCGATATTACTATATTTGCAAATTACCAAATGCGGCGATATTACCTCCAGTTCCATCTAAATTAATTATTTCCATCACGTCAATACAAAATCAAATGCGGTGATATTACCATATTTGCAAATAATAATTTCAAATTTCCATATTTGCAAATTACCAAATGCGGCGATATTACCTTATTTGCAAATCGACGACTGCGTAGATTTTTACAATTTTCTTTTTATTATTATTATTATTTTTTTATTATGTTTATTATTATTACAATTTTCTTTTTTTTAATTATTTTTTATTTAATTTATAATTATTAATATTATTAAAATTATTATAATAATATTGTAATTATTATTATTTATTAAAGTATTTTATTTTACTTAATAATCATTTTATTTGATTTATTAATTATTTTAAATATTTATAATTTATTAGAATTATTAAAATTATTATTATTAAATTATTAATGTAATTATTATTATTTAATCTGTAATTATTAATATTATTATTATTATTTGTGAAAGTTTTTTATTTTATTTTCTATTTCATTTTATTTGATTTATTAATTATTTTAAATATTTATAATTTATTATAATTATATATTACATATTATAATTATTAAATAAAATAAAAAAAAAGAAGGTACATCATCGCACCTTGGAGGTGCGATGAGCAACAGAGGTTAAAAAAAAAGTCCTTCAGATCATCGCAGGCCCAAATTGTGATGAACAACTGAGTCTAAGAAGTAAGATTGTCTTAGAATAATTTTAAAACAAGGTCAATCTAAAAATAAAAATAAAATAAAAAAGGATATTTTATTCAAAAAGTCGCTACTTTATCATAGTTTCTTGGAATGTATATCCACTAATTACTTTACATACAAATATTACTACTATAGAAAAAAGAACTAAGCGGCTAGAACTTCATGACTCATAATTGGTAATTTTTTTAGCAAATTTTCATCACCCCAAGAATGTAAAAATTTTCCTACTTTAACATTTGACAAAAATGAAATTTTTCCTACTTTAGCATTTGACAAAAATGAAATTTTTCACGTCAAACATACTTGCCAGTTATGGAAACCTAAGTCTATCTTCATTATATGAGTTTTCCGAAAGATATGAATAACTTAATTTATTATTAAATTTTTTGGTGTATAAAGGATGAATTTATGTTAGTAGCATTAGTTACTATAATTGAAATATGTTGATATTATGCATAAAAAAAGAACTTAAAAGTTTGTTTATATCTGTGATATTGAATATAATGAAATAGAATAAGCTAACATCTACTTATAAAAATGATATGCTTAGAATAAAAGATAAGTAAAATTAATACATATTTTTTGAAATGAAATATAAACAAATATTAACAATTTCTTTAATATTAAATAATAACTCAAAGACCCAAAAAAAAATAATAACTCAAAAATACTTCTTATTAAATTTAACTTTTTATTTCATTTACTAAATTTATTAATCAGAAAATAGGCTTAATTTTTTTAATTAAAATTGCATTGATTAAATATGATCAACTATATTTTTTTGTCAAAATCAACTATATTTTTTATTATGCATAATATAATCTATTTTTGTTTATTATTCATTCGAGATATTTGATCTCTACAAACATTTAAAAAACATAGATAACCAATAAAAATAAAAATAAACTTTTTTTCTATTCAATTTTACTTCATTACACTGTACATATATACCAATTCAGACCTAATTTTCCATTTGAAATTGATAAAAGGTGTTCATTTATTAATTTCAGTTGTACTCCCTTTATCGACATTAGTTACACATCATATTTTATTTAAGGTTGGAGAGAGTGCATATGAGGCACATATATAGCCAATAATCTCACATGCATGTGCTGCTTCATTTTCAAGAGAGCGTTTTTAGGGGAAAGCATTTATTGTAATTCTTAAAAAAAATTACTCAAACATTTATTGTGATTTATTTCTGATTGAGTGCTGATTTATTACTTATACATTTATTGTCATTTATTACTCAAACATTTAAGATTATTTTCACATATAAAAATACTAATAAATTTATTATACCTTCTATTTTAAAATTATTATCACATTAAATTATTGCACACAAATTAATAAAATGATAAACTAAATTAAGATAATGATGATTTTAATAATCGTTTTTATTAATTATTGATGTATTTTTTATCATAAATGCAAAGTGCATGAAGGATAATAATTTAATAGTAATATACATCATATTAATTAATGTATATACTAAAAGAAAAAAAATTGAAATTTCATTAAAAAATAAAAGTGACGGATTTTTAATTTTTATTTTTAAATTTGACAATTATGTAGTATATGATATATAGAGTTGACAAATAAAAATTATACTCCATTTGTTCTAAACTATAGGTCACTTTAGCCGTATCACAAAAAGATACTTCTACAAACTATATGGTACATTCACAACTTGAAATATTTGTGTATATTTATTCTTTAAACCAATAAATTGATGATATTTTTAAGAATCAAATAGTTATTTCGTATGTATTTTCGAAAATATCATTTCATAAGAAAAAAATATGATTTCATTATTTATAAGTTTTATATTAGTTTTTTACATTTTATTGTAAAAAATATTTAATATTCACTATTATGAGTAATAAAAATTTAAAAAAAATAAATTTTATTTAACTGATACATTTGGTAAATAATACTTAATTATTATAATTTTTTAAATAAAAAAAATTTCCAAATAAAAATCATTTAACTATTAATTTAAAGATTAGATTTATCTGTGTGTGCAGATTAACGCGCCCGCACCAAATAATTTCTCACCATACAAATTAAAAAATAGTTATTTTTATATTCAAATTAGAAATTATAAGTTATTTATAAAATTATATTAAAGACAAGAGAATAATAAAAGGGAGTACTATAAATAAAAAAGCATTATTAATGTTCCGATGAAAAAATAAACAGAGTATTGAGCTTACCCCACTAATGCGTTGACGAAAAGCCAGAACCAAACTCTCCAATTGAACTTCTTTGGTCGTCCTCTGCAACCGTAACCAACAAATATCAATCACCACATATCAATAAAACAAATTCATCACTTCTGAACATTAATACTATTTATAACGGTGTTGAACTATTTTAATAATATATTGGATTTTTTAGTAACTATTATCATAATAAGTTATATTTTTTTAAAAAATATTTTAATAATTTAATAATTAATTTAAATTTATAATTGAGACGTGGACTAAAATAAAACGTCATACATTCATCGATTAGAATAATTAGGAATTAAAATAATAATTTATCTGATATAAATAAAAAGATATTTGATTTGATGTGTTTAGTCCAATTTTGATTAAATATATATATTTTGCACTTTTTTGTTTATATTTAAAATTAAAGTGAATTACATCGACGCAAACACACCTTCTTATAATAATAATAATAATAATAATAAATAAAAAATAAAGACTTTTAAAATATTTATTTTTTGTATTTTTTATAAGAGACAATTGAATTAATTAAAAATGATTTATAATATTAATCATATACATTAAATTTTGTTGAGTAGATTATTGTTTATAAAAATGACTGGAGATATTATTATTAATTAAAAAAATGAAAATTCATGTTATTAATTAATTATGCTAGTTAGCAAATTAAGGGTTGGTGAAAATTAAGTTTGTTTTTTCGACTCAGGTGAAAATTAAGAAGAAGAAAAAAAAAAGAACAAAGATCAAACATAGAGAACAAAAACGGTACTACTACTAGAGATTAACATATAGTAAAGATTAATTAAACTTTTTATCTACAAATTAATCAACAAAGTAATAACATCTTTTGTAAAAAAAAACCAAATTAATAAAATCTATTTGAATGAAAATTAAAGTAATGAAATGAAATATTACCTTTCAAAATAGAGAGCAAAAGGGGCAACACAAATTGCAGCAACAACATGACGATATGCAATGAGTGTAAAAATGTAAGTACCTTGAACCAAAATGACCCTTGATAAAAGTTGCATCCCAGTTGCAAAAATTTGCACCAAAAACATGCTCAAAAAAGCTTGCGAAGAAATGAACCATTCCTTCACAACACTTTTCATGCTACCACTATCTTCTCTCTTTATTTCACCCATTGTTTGTCATATGAACAAAAATGAGAATATATAATAATAAGATGTTAAAATAAGAACTCTCGGTTTCTCATAAAAATAAAAATAAAAATAAAAACTCAACAAAGTGAGGCAAATATAAGAAATGATTTTGGCTTGGTATATAGCTTAGGTGTGAAAACCACTGTATTTGAATTTATATATGAAGTCCAATCGAAAGTCAATTGTAGAAATAAATACGGAATTAAGATATATGTCTATATTCTAACGCTTTGTTATATGATATCGTCATCAATTTATTTTATGATACATCATTTTTGTATTTTAATTATTTTTTACCGATAATAAAATCCTAGTTAAACTCAATTTACCAATTTAAATATATTTGGTGACAGGTGCCATGCAAACATGACGCTCTGTGTCAGCAATAGGGATGAGAATAGGCTAGGCCGTCCATCAGAGGCATATGGCCTGACCTACTTATGGTCTGGTCTGACCTGTTTAATAAAAAAGCTAGGTTCAGGCTATTTTGAAAGTCTATTTAATTAAATAAGTCAAGTTCAGGCTTATATAAAAGTCTATTAAGTCTGACAGGCCAACCTATATATATATATATATATATATTTGTTAATGTTATTTTATTATTATTTATTAATATTATTGTTTCCTATTTTAAAGTATACATATATATTATTTATTAATGTTATTTATTAATATTATTGTTTTCTATTTCAAAACATATCAATTAGGCTATTTTAATATATTAGATTTGATTATAATTTTATTAATTTTCCTTATATAAAACTGTCTAATTTAGCCTATTTAAAAAACTGTAAAATATAATATTTCAATGTTTTAATGTGAATAAGGTTTTTAAATAGGCTTCCAGGCCAGACTAGAGTTTTAAAAAGGTCAGGTCATGCAAAAAAAAAGCGTAAGTCTAAAAAATTAATCGTAGGCCAGACTTAGGTCTTTCAAAGTCTGGTCTGGCCTATTCCCACCCCTAATCAGCAAGCCACATGTTTTATTGTTTGTGGTCATTACAAATGTTATTCTTTGTCATTGGTAAGATAAAAAAATGCTTGTGGTTAGTTTATTTTCAGTCCCAAAATTACTACTTACTTCTTCTATATATAGTAATATGTAAGAAAAATTAAAGTGATAATTTTTACATTAAATTTAATAATAACAATAACACATTTTTTTTAAATTGTCATTTAATAATTAAGAAAGAAAGTGATAGGTCTTTTAATTCTTTTGTCTTTTCTTTTTACAAATTATTTTGATTTAGTTAGAGTATTTCTTTAAAGTTTTTACATAGTATTCCTAAAAAGTTTTAACTTTGTCAATAAAACAATCAACAACATCGAGGAGCCTCATTTTTATTTTAAGTTGGTAATTTTAAAATAATCTTAAAATAAAATACTATTTCACTTTTCAATATGTGAATAAATAAATTTTAATTTTCATATATTGTAATATAAATAAAATTTATTTATCTACTTATCATAATTATTTATATGTATGATTTTTAAAAATTATAATTAAAATTAATGATTTGTGAATTATAATTCATTAACAGTAAGTATATGAATTTAATGAAGACTGATTTTTAATAAAATATAAGTGTATAACCGTTAATAGAGCAATCAATGCATTCTAATAATTATACAAAAAATTATATTTGTAACTGAAAAAAATGATAATAATTTTTTTGTGGTTTGAATATATGTTAAATGAATGTTTACGAGCTTTTAATGATTTGCAGATATTAGCGGATATCTATTGGTATCATCTTTTAAATAAATAAAAATTTATTTAATTATGTACACAATTTTTTTTGTTGCAAATATGTAGAATTTTTTCTCCTCTTTTGTCAACACACAAAAAAAATTAACACATAATAACATTAATATATTAACACATAAATAAAATATATCACAAATTTTCATCATAAAAAGTACTAATACATTATCACATAAACAAAAATAATTATTACATATCAAATTTATAGTTTATAACTACCAAGTAAGATATTTGCAAATACATATATAAATTATATCTATCTTTGTATTTATTAACTAATAAATAGTGAAAATATCTCTTAGCTTTTGTCTATTAACAAGCTTTGCTTGTATAAGCTGAAACAAACTTTTCAAGTACAACAAGTAGAAAAGTTACAGAAGAAAAAAAAAAGATTGATTTACAACTTATCACAATTGTTTTTTATAATTATTTTAACAAGTTATCTTAAATAATATTTAATTTTAGTGTGATAAATCCTTCTCTTTTCATTAATTTTTGTTGTTGTTATTCTTTAGGTTTTACCGCAAGAATATTTATTAGTTATTTGTATGTAATTAATTGCTTTTAATTATTTTCAATTTAAAAATTAATTTTTCTCTTTTCATTACTTTTATTTGTCCATGAAATGTCAGTTGAATACTAAAAATTTGTCCGTTTAATTTCAATTGAAATTAAAATTTTATCATAAACTCCTGTAAAATTGTAATGAGTGTGACTTTAATCGAAGAGAGTAATACTTTTTCTTCTGTCTTTTAAAAAAAATTATTTGTTTAAAAGTTGATATAACGAATAAATTTTCAATCAAATATATCAATTTTAAACTATATTTTTTTTTATATTTTATTTCAGAAAAAATATTTATTAATTTTTTTAGGAAATATTTATTAGTATAACATTGTTTATATGCATCGTTTATATATAATCATATGACTGGTTTGAGACATTACGTGAAGGGAATTGTTGCTAGGTGGCGTTCTAACTAGGAGTTAATGCATTCTAAATAAGGAAAGCATCATTATTTAAAATGATTTCTCATAAAAAAGTTCAAAATGTGAAGAAAACCATGTAAGTAAAGAAAAATAATGGAAAAATGTATTGCTGGCTTCTTGAGCCAATACTGGTTAATATGACCTAAAGAAGCAATGTCACTGGTAATAGGAATTTTCTTTTTTTCTTTTTCTTTTTACTTTTGGCTTACTCTTTTGTTTTATTAGATGTTTGATGATATTTTTACTTATAGCAAAATGATAATAAATTTAAAAGAGTCTGAGTAGGGAATATATTTGCATGATAACTTACTCCTTAGGCTTGGCTTGGGACACGTTTCTTGTGTGACATGTTTAAGTGTTTGGATTCTGTTTTCCTTCGTCATTGCTATCTTTTTTTTTTTTTAAAAAAAACTATTTTTATTATTATTTTTTGACTGGAAAACGTTATTTTTATTAGATGTATGTATGTAATAAGGAGTTTTCCTGTATTAAGGATCACGTGCATATTATTGATGTGATCTTTTAAATTGAATTACCACATTCTTTGAACTCACGGAATTGAGCCTATAACTTCTCGATTGAGAAATTTTTAGTTACACATGGACCACTAGATCAAAATAAACTAATTATTATATAATCAACCTCTCCATAGTTTGATTTATTCATGATGTCATTGTCCCAGGTGGGTTTTGAATACAAAATTTTAAACTTTTAATCAGTATATCAATCATAATATTGTCTTTTATATATATATATATATATAAATAAATTTTAAATTGTAAATTTATATAATCTTTTAAAAAAATTATATAATGTAAGCGTAAAAAAAAAATTTATAAACACAACTGTAAAAGAAGGAGAGTCATTAGAAGCCCACACGTTCGGGAGAGATAAAGTTGCGAATATAACAAATTGATTTGTTTCATTTTTTTGGATAGGATAAAATCTAAATCAAAATGGTAGTCGATTTAATTGTAAAATCAAAACCAATAAACTGAATGTGCAAACACGAGAAAGAGATGTTGAATTGTGTTTAACTAAGTTGATAATTTTTTCATTATTTGATTAAATTGGTTCAAACTTGATGATTTACTTGGAGTAGAAACAATAACAAAACTAAGAAGTGCACGAATAAAGTGACACATGTAATTTAACATGGTTCACCACTAACTTTGCTGCATCCAGTCCCTTCCTTCAAAAGGATTTAATTCACTAGTTCAACAACTTGAATTACAAAGCTCATGACCCTCCAAGTCAGTCTTCTCAAACAACTTGACAACCCCATACTTTTGAGGAACACACATACCTTGAATCTAATAGCCAAGTCTTCTTCACACAATCTAACAACCCCCGGATTGTTGAAGGCACACTAACACCATTATCGGGTTTAAATACAAAGGTTTGGAACTTTAGTAGTTGTTTCTAACAAGCTTATTATAATAATGACTTCACACTCGAACAACTGTTTCTCTCTTTGGAATTTTGAGCTTGACTTCTTGTACTCTTTTATGGTTTTTCGATGATCTTCTTCTTCAACCTTGAGTATCTATTTGTAGATAAAGTTAGGGCTTCAATTTAGTCCTCGTTTAATTCTGTATTATATGTTTTTTAGCGAATTCTTTATTTCTAAATCCAATTTGAGCATTTCTTCTAGATTGATTCTATTCGTATTTTGTTTAGATTGAGTTTGTAAATTCTTCAGATTGATAATGTTAGTATTTTGTTAATATTGAGTTTGTAACTTCTTCAGATTGATATTGTTCATATTTTATTAAGATTTCTATTACATATTCTTCAGATGAAACTTCCTTCATATTGCTTGCTTTGATTTGGGCAGGAACATAGCATTGGATCAGTTTTTGAACTTTCACAAGTAGGAATATTGAAGGTGCAAACACGAGAAGGGGGGGTTGAATTGTGTTTGACTTAACTTGAAACTTTTCCTGTTTTAATACTTTCAAAACAAAACTTGATGTATAATTAAAACACAGTTAGCAGCGGATAAAAATAAAAATAAAAACTCACAGATTTTATACTGGTTCACCGTTAACGAGGCTACGTCCAGTCCTTCGCCTTGAAGGATTTCACTAATTCAAACTTGAATTACAACTTTGCTACTGACCCTCCAAGTCAGTCTTCTCAATAGTCTAACAATCCTAGACTTCTTGAGGAAAAACAGCTCCTGTTCTTCAGCCAATCTGACACCCCAGATTGTAGAAGAATTCTCAACACTACAAATCTAATTGCCAAGTAACCTGGTACCTCTACTGACTCCCATAGCTTGTAGACTCTACTTCAACAACTTAGATTTGACAAAGTGGAACGAAAACAACAAGAGTACTTGCTTTAAAAACTAAGACTCAACAATTGACTTATATGAAAATTTGAGAGTGTTTGCTTTTGAAGTGTATGACCCTTTTGTGATTTTCGATGCTAAGTAATCTGCCTTGTGCCTCCTTTTATAGATGCTGATTTGGGCCTCTTCCAATCCTTAAATTCGAGCTAAATATTGCTGGATTCTCTGGCAAAAATAAATTGACCAATCGGGCTTCAATTAATTCCAAAACATATCTTTTTTTAAGCCTTAGATTTCTTTCATAAATTAACTAGCCAATCAACTCTGTGCATTGCTTCCCGCCAATAGCTTATGACTTCCATGCTCCTTCACTTTAATTAAAAACAAATCTTTTTCACACTTTAATTAAAATAACTTGCAATCTCCATCATTGATCAATTCTGGATCATCAGCATTTTCATGCGATAGTCCAGCCTGGACCAGCCGAATTGCTATGCTATGAAACTCTGATTTCGGCCATTCCTAGACCACACTTCATAGCCCTCTGATCTTTTGATTTCAGCCTTCCTGGATGCGCACCTGATATGCTATGAACTTCTGGATTCGGCCATTTCTGGACTGCACAGCCTGTCCCTCTGATTTCGGCCACTTCTGGGCCATGGTCTGATTTTCTGATCTTGACCATCACTGGACTCAAAAAATTATTTCTGAACCATTGATCTGGATATTTTTACTCTTATCTGGATAGATTCTGGAATTTGGTCTGGAACAAACTGAAATAAACTTGATCAAAAAATATTTCAGTCTGGACATTTTACCTTTAATTTTGGACCAGGTCTGGGTTGATTCTGGAACTCATTTCTTTTGTTCTGGACTTAGATCCATGCCCTAAATCATGCTATCTTATGGTCTGGGCTAAATCTGGATTGATCTTCATGTTCTGGACTCATAAACATACCTTCTGGTCAAGTCTGGAACAAGTCTGGGCTGTGTAATTTTTACTGCCAGGCCATCTTCTGGTCAGAATAACTTCTGGAATAAAATTGATATTTGATTCCTGTTTGTCTTGATCAACTCTCCTTCTGGCAGGATTTCCAATGATATGATCCATGTTTCATTCTAAATTTTATTCCTTCTGATATAGGCCTGCAAAGTTATCTTCTGGTTCAGTTTTGTCATCCTGAAACATCTTCTGGAAATTCCAGAATTCATTTTCCTTTGATCTTCTGCTTCTGATTTCTTCAGTTTCTGATGACATTTAATTTAATAATTCAAGGTATAAAATAAGTTTACATTGAGTGCTTTTGTGAACATCAAAATCCTAAGTCTTAGAACCAACTTGGTTCCAACAAATATGACTAAATCCAATTCAGTATTTCGTCCTTTGTCAAAATCTGATATATCTTTGCAAAAAATAAATGTATCTTCTTGTGAGTGTTTCTTCTTGTAAACAATTCTTGATCATATATTCTTTTAAGTAATTCATATGTAGTAGATAAATCTTAATCAAATCTTCTTGTAAATAATTCATTTCTTCTTGTGATAAATCTTGACACTACGCCAAAAATAGTCTTTTAAAGCGCTTTTTGTAAGTCCTTTACAGCGCTTTTAAGTGTTGTAGTATCTAGTGCTATTAAAAGATACAACAACACTATTGAAAATAAAAAAGTGTTGTATGTATAAATATATAGCGTGCTTCTCTTAGAGATTTACAACGTTTTTTTCAAAAAAGCGTTGTAATAGGTCCATATATAGTGCGCTTCTTATACTAGTTTTACAGCACTTTTTTCAAAAAGCGTTGTAATAGGTACATATATATAGTGCCCTTGTATTATCAACTAGTTTTACAACGCTTTTTTCAAAAAAAGCGCTGTAATAGGTACATATATATATATAGCGCGCTTGTATTTTCAACTAGTTTTACAACGCTTTTTCAAAAAAGCGCTATCTTTAAGATGAGATTTCAATTTTTTTTCCAAATTCAGATTCTTATCAAAATCAAATATCACATTCAGATTCTTATCAACATCAAATTCAGCAACAAATATCAATTTCATATTTCATATTTACAATATCAAAATTCATATTCTTATAAAAACTCACAATATCAATTTCATATTCACATCAACAAATATCAACAATATCAATTACAAATTCACAATATCAATTACATATATATTCACAACAACAAATTACAAGTTCATGATAGTAGCAACAAATATAACAATATTGATAGTAGCAACATATTTACAATATCAATTACATATTCAGAGAACAAATATCATGCCAGTCCAGTAACAATTTCTCCAACAATTTCTTTATTTACCCTACTGTAACAAAAAATAAAATAAACTAATTAGAATAATGATTAGTTCACACCAAAATATACAATAATAAATTACAATTTCCAGCAATGTGAAACTCATTTATTAAAAAATTATATAACTTTCAGTTTGAGCACAAACTGACATCAGTCTTCTTTTATTTCTATGAGATCACTTTTAGAGTATGTTGAATTGAAGTTGTCAAAATACTATACAATATAATATTTGAACATAAATAAGTTAGAATCAAATATATATATATATATATATATATATATATATATATATAGTTTATATATGAAAATCAAAATATAATGAAAATAACGTCCCGTTTTTGGAATCATATTTTGATTCATATCAACAATCTCCTTCATGAATCGCAATATATAGTATCTGCAATCTATGTTGTTAGTTTGACGCGGACACTAAAATAAAACATGTACGCCAATAAATATTTATGCATTCATTGTAAATGAAAATTTAAAGGCATATAATTAAGTTCTATAACAAAAATTTCAAACCTTTATTGGAAGCCATGTGATGTTGTTTGCCTTATGCTTTGACACTATAGCACCCCTTTAAGCGCGGAAAATTTGTAAAGCACTATCAAATAAATGTGATTATTATTCAATGACCAAATACATTATTTTTATATGTAAGAAATAAATGAATATTACTTACATGTCGAAGATATTCTTTATATCCGAGTGATTGATATAATGACCGTGCAATGGGTCTAAATAATATATAATTTCAGAGGTAGCATTGATGGCAAACAACACCCAATGTTGCCTATATATAAAAACCTTCAATGAAAATATAAAATTAGATTAATTATCAATAAATGTGGTAGTGATGCAATTAAAAAGTAATTTTTATCTTAAATAAAGTACTTATATTACCTAATGTATATGCTGATGACAGTAGCACTCAACTCATTATGATTGAGAAGTTCATATATGTGCTTTTTACCAAGTAATTCGTCATACTCATCTCCAAAAATACCTTTATCCATGCTTATGATACGTGTATCATTGCTCTCCATATTCATTTTTGTTGTTATGTCAAGACACGACCCAAATCGAGAAAGGCGTGGATGACTTATTTTAGGAGCAGCAACTAATTTTCCACGATCTAGTTTTTGAATTTTGGAAGATTTATTTTTACCATAGACCTGCATCTGCGGTGCGGCGGGTTTATTTTTTGGTTGAATCTGAAAAAAAATGAGGTCGATCAGTTTATTAGTTATTATAGTAAGCTAATCATTTCGTATACAATTGATGTATATGTCAAACCTTTTCTGGTGAAGTGACAGACTTGTTGCGAGAAATCTTCTTATCATTCCCTTTAGCAAGAATCTAAATAAATGTGAAATTAAAAGCGGAAAAATCAGTAATTAAACATAATCAATCATAATCATACAACTAAACATACATTGCAATTAAAACATACCCCCTCTATGCCAACAAGATTTTTCGGCCATGCCACGTAACTACCTATTGCTTCTCCCAAAAACTTCATATCTCTGTCGTTGTCGGGGATAGGCAACGGTGCAAGTGGTTCTAAAGCTATCATAGGTGACACTTTAACATGTCCGATAGGGATGGGATTATTGTGTAATACTTCTTCCAAGGTATTGTACAATGTTCCTTTTCCAACCATGCGACGAGTAGGGGAAGACAAGTATAGCACGCAAGATGAAAAACCTTAAATCAATGGTTAATACATAAGTATGTGAAACAATTAGGTTGAATGAATTTCTTATTTCGTTAAGTAATTAATTACCTTCGGGAGACTTTTATGACCAATGTTGCAACTTCCATTTTCACTATCTAATGGTATTTCACGTTGACTCTGGAAGTTTCTTTTCCTTATCCTTTTTAACCAAATATGCAACTTGCTCCGCTAGGGTTTCAGCGCTTGCTCATTCGATGGATTAATGCGCTTCTCATGTGAAAAATAACTTTTGGGAGTCACGTCAAATTCCTTACCCCTCACACGACCAGAATATTCAGGAACATTGAATACCTTGCCAAGCATGACCCTGCAACTAACTTGTTTATTCTCATCTTCATTTTCAGAACATTGTTCTAAATTTTCCTAAAATACATGTAGTATTAAAAAGATAAGTTCAATATCATTTTTAAAAGACAATATTAAAAAAATATTAAAGTGATAGTATACTTACACATTGCTGGATAACTTGTTGAACATTTTCACTATCCACTATTCCATCTTTATTCACGTGAGCCTCCTTCCACAAGATATGACGACCCAATGGTTTATCGGATTTCGTCTCTTGAAGCTATTCGTTAAAACATAAACAAAATATTAGTTAGAAACTATAGTTTATAATCATACACGATTTTTTGTATGGATGCATTTGATTTTTTGCTCTCTCTCGATTTGCTGTACTTATACTTTATATATAAATAAAAAAATAACATTTGTGTAAAAAATACGATATGAATATGAATAAAACGCACATGCTAATAAATTAATATTACTACAAATGTGGGGTCTGCATGTTTATCTACAAAAGCGCTCCACTCTTCATTTGATATGTAGTGTTTGTATATTTTTGGAGCTTCAGCATTCAAATTTCCATCACGATCTCTTAAGTAGCAATTTGACAAATGAGATCTAAATCCTCTGTGTATTTTTCCAGCAACTCTAAGCACATAAGTTTTTCGCACATCTTCAACCTTAAAAGGTGACTGCAAACCAAATAAAGAAATAGTTTAAATAAAAGAATTTCAATGGAAAAAATTATAAGTAACAAAAAAGTGGAGTAAAAAAGTTACTTGTATCACTCCACAATATATCTTTAGCATCCTTCAAAGCTTTATCTCTCCAATCATCAATTGTTATTGGGATATTTTGACGAACAACAGCACCAATGTAACTTACCATCATTGAACTGTTGGGCTCAATCGGCTGGCCACTTTGATTCCATCCCACCTAATAAACTCATAGAGTAAGTGCTTGCTTTCAAAAAAGAAAAAAAATAAATTCTAAACAAAAGTATAGTATACCTCAAATTTAATTCCACTACTTCTTGCTTTGATGACTTTTTGCATAATAGTTGCCCCACGTTTAACTTCGTTTTCATAACTTTTAGTACTGGCAACTTCATCATTTTGACGAGCTAAATCATTATTGGAATCCATTTATCTACATGTTTCAACAATATAAGTTCAACATGAAGTATAAGTTCAACATGCAGTTTAATGACAACAACAAATTGAATAAATACAACATGCACTACAAGTTTAGTGACAACAAGATATTAATAACAATACCTGTAGTTTAGGGTTATGACTTCGCAGAAATTCAAGTAGAAATGACTTGTGCAGCGAGAAGAGGGCATTAGGGTTCCACAAAGAGTGCTTTAAAAAACTGAATAAAAAACACCTTTAAATCCTGTATGGTTCATAGGGATAGTAGTGAAAATGGAGAATAATGAAAACAGAGAGTACGTAATGAAGGTGGACAGTAGGGTTCGCACTAGGAAGAAGAGGGTCGGGTTCGTATGAAGAGTAATGAAGAGGAAAATGATTATGTTTCACACTACCAAGTTCGTAGGGAGAATACATAATGAAGATGAAAATGAAGATGTTTCTTATTATCAGTTTACATAATACTTTAAAAAACCCTTTTACAGCGCTTTTCCAAAGAGTGCTTTAAAAGACCTAACCTATTACAACGCTTCCACAAAAAGCGCTTTAAAAGATTATATAAAAAGCGCCTTAAATATTCTTTTACAGCGCTTATCGACACACTATATAAAAGGCGCTATATGAGCATTTTACAGCGCTTATGGGCGAAAGCGCTGTAAATGTTTTGTAATTGTAATTTATTTTTTAAAAGCCTTCGACAACGCTTATGGGCAAAAGCGTTGTAAATGTTTTGTAATTGTAACTTGTTTTTTAAAAGCCTTCTACAACGCTTATCGGTAAAAACACTGTAAATGTTTTGAAATTTAATTTTTAAAAGCATTTTACAGCGCTTATGTTACAACGCTTATGGAAAAAAACGCTGTAAAATACCTATATATAATTAAATACGTGTATATCAATGCTAAATTACATGATCAGTTCAAGTTCTAGCAGAAAATTAGTATAAGAATAAAATCAAATACAGTTCAAGCTAAATGCTAAATGTTCAGTTCTGGCAGGTCAAACAAATTGCTAAGTATAAATTACATGAAATTAGTTCTGGCAGTTCAAGTTACATGAAATTAGTATAAATTCCATGATGAGTTCAAATTACATGACTTATATAAAACACATAAACACCTTAAGATGCCATTCTTCTGTTCTTGGTGGGATTCACATTTGTTTGTCCCTTAACGATATGAAGCGATGGATTAATCCAAATTCCCTCATCAGGATCATCTCTAAGATATAAACCATCATCAGTTGAATCAATTTCACGTGGTTGTGATGTCGCAAAGAAAATATCATTATCAACTTCTTCAACGTTATTGTTATCATCACTTATTTTATTGGTCGATAGGACAAGAAACCATTTATCATCAGCAGGATCAGTGACATAAAACACTTGTTGAGATTGAGACGCTAAAATAAAAGCTCATCCTTGTATCCCACCCTATTAAAATTGACAAGCAAGAACCCTGACTCATCATTCTGAACGCCATTATAATTATCGACCCACTTGCAACCTAAGATGGGAACATGAAACATTGTGTAATCCAACTCCCATATATGCCCGATAACCCCAACATATGATAGATTTGCATATATTTGGTTTTTGTCTTTTGCACTTGAGATATGCATCACTTCAGCTACTAGAGTGACTCCGCTATTTTGCATAGTGGTTTGATCATCTTGTTTTGTGGTATAAAATGTATAGCCGTTAATTACATAACCGGTGTAAGAAAAGACATGTAAACTCAGGCCATTTGCTAGCCACCTCAATCTCTCTGAAATTGAAGTGGGGTCTATATCAAACTTTGAGTTAATGTGATTTTTTAGCCATGTTATAAAACATCGATTGTGCGCTCGTGTTATCCAATTTTTATTCCTATTCATGTTCGAACTAGATCACTGATCCATGTGTATTGTAATATACGGTTGAACCTCATCATCATTGTGCAGAACATACAATTGTGCCTGCTCCCATTCTGTCCTCGATATAGTCATTACTCTCTTTCCAATTATCCCTTCTCCTATTAATCTTCCCGAATGACGAGGCATAGGAAGCCCTGAAGAAGAAACATAATTTAGTTATCGCTCGTCGAAATTTTTCCGGTAAAATGGAACATATACCTATTGGTAGCAAATGCTCCATTAGAACATGACAATCATGAGTCTTCAAACCTTTTAACTTGAGGTCTTTCATACAAACTAAATTTTTTATGTTTGAACTGTATCATTCTGGAACTTTAACTCCGTGTAGAAATTGACACAAAACAATTTTTTCCTTTCTAGATAGAGTATGAACGGCTGGAGGTAGATATGTGCGATTTCCTTTCTTTACGGGACCCAATTCATTTCTTATTCCCATATCCACCAAATCCAATCTTGCATTGATGCCATCTTAGACTTTCCCAAAACACTGAGTAACGTACCAATAACACTATCAAAGACATTTTTTTCGATATGCATCACATCGAGAAAATGTCTTATATACAATGACTTCCAATATGGCAGTTCAAAGAAAATTGACTTTTTCTTCCACCCAGTTTTGACAAGCTCTCCCGCAAATGGTTTGCCAAATTTATTGGTCAAACCTTGTACTTTTTCTAATATTTGATATCCAGTCGGTGCTTTTGGAGTAGTACCTTCCTCTGATTTTCCATTGAATGCATTTATCCACCCACGATAATGATGACTAAAAGGTAAAAATCTACGATGTCCAAGAAAGACGTTTTTCTTACAATGTTTCAACCGCATCCAATCTGTACTCTCTTCACATATAGGACAGACACACTGACCTTTAATGTTATACCCTGATAAATTATCGTATGTTGGAAAATCATTAATTGTGCCGAACAACATAGCCCTCAAATTGAAACATTCTTTCTTATACCCATCATAAACTTCCACAGCTGACTCCCATAACTTTTTTAAATCTTCAATTAAAGGAGTCAAGTAAACGTCGATATCATTCCCCGGTTGTTTGGGTCCAGAAATTAACAGAGATAACATCATAAACTTGCGCTTCATACATAACCATGGAGGTAGGTTATAAATCAACAAAATCACAGGCCACGTGCTGTGTGATATGCTTTGAAGACCATGTGGATTCATTCCTTCAATAGAAAGTGCAAGTCGTAGATTTCTTGACTCTCTACCGAAATCAGGATACTCGTGATCAATTTTTGCCCATTGTGGAGAATCTGCAGGGTGTCGTAACTTTCCATCTCTAATTCTTTCATCTATATGCCATGTCAGGTGTTTTGAATCTTCTTCACTGCGATAGATTTGCCTAAATCTTGGTATTATAGGAAAATACCACACGACTTTTGCTGGAGTAGATTCTTTCTTCTTATATCGAGAGACATTGCATTTTGGACACGCCTTTAGTAATTCATATTCTTTTCGAAATGAAATGCAATCATTAGGACACGCATGAATCCTTTCATAACTCATGCCAATAGAGCACAAAAATCGTTTAGCCTAATAGGTTCGACTGGGAAGTTCATTATCATTTGGCAAGATATCTTTTAGGAGTGTTAATAATTTTGTGAAGCTTTTATCAGACCATCAATTTCACGCTTTTAAGTTGTACAACTTTAATATCGCTGAAAGTCTTGTGAATTTAGTACAGCCATTATATAATGGTTTCTCTGCATCAGTCAACAAACTCTCAAACATTTTAGGACAATCCCGAAGATCTTCTTCAACTGCTTTTGCAATATCTTCAACTCGGTCCTGCTCATATGTATCTGTGTCGAAATAATCATTTGAATCCTATGTCGCATCACTGTCAAAATAAGTGTTCCCTTTTTTTTTCTCACCATGTTTATCCAACATGTATAGCTTTTATCAATTCCATGCCATACTAAATGTCCTTCCAATTTATTTGCTCTAACGCATTTTCCAAAACAACATTTTAAACAAGGACAAGTGATTCAATTTGGGTCTTTTGCATTCTTCACTGCAAATTCAACAAACTCCTTCACTCCATTTTCATACTCTTTTGACAATCAATTGGCAGACATCCATTTCCGATCCATTTTAATTATATGACCTATATGAATGCAGTAAGAACAAATCAATCTATAACAAATTTATCAAAACATAATAGAATAGATCAAACAGATTTTATATGATTTATCATATCATGTTAGATTTTATGAATGCAGCTTATGAATGCAGTATATATGAATGCAGTGTTACACAAATTTATCAATCTATAACATCATACAAATCTATAGTATATATAGACTAATATTGGAAAATGGAAACCAAGGTCCAAGGTCATGCATACCAGTCATAATTTCAAAACAGAACAGATCGAACAAATTTCAAAACAAAACAGATTTATCATCTAAAATTTTATATGCATAGTTTATCAGGTAACAATTTATCAGTTTTAGAGACAATAATAAATTAATAAATTAATACAGTACCTGAGACAACAATCACTCAGTAATAATGGACGCAAAGTAGAGGAAAGGAAAGTTCGTAATAGGGTTCGAAGGGATAGAACGTATTAAATATGTTTTTATTTATTTATTTATTTATATATAACTGCTTGTAATTTTACAGCGCTTTTGTCCATAAGCGCTGTAAAAGGCTTTTAAAAATTAAATTTGAAAACATTTACAACATTTACAGCGCTTTCTAAAAAAGCACTCATAAAAGCGTTGTAAATATAGTGTGTGGGCGCTATATTTTACAGCCCTTTTATCCATAAGTGCTGTAAACTGCTTTTAAAATTTAAATTTTAAAACATTTAATGAGTTTACAGCGCTTTTATACAAAGCGCTGTAAATTTAGCGCTATAAACATTATATGAGAGCGCTATATTTTACAGTGCTTTTGTGCGAAGCGCTCTCAAAGCGTTGTAAACATTATGTAAAGCACTGTAAACATTATGACCCTACAATAGCGCTTTTCTGTAAATCCTAAACCCTTCATGACCCTACAACAACGCTTTTTCTAAAGCGCTTGTCATTAAAGCGCTGTTGTATCCTCCGTTATTTTTAAAATATTATACAACAACGCTTTAAAATGTGCGCCGTAAAAGGCCATTTTTGGCATAGTGGTTCATCCACTTGACAAAGACAACCATAACTATTGTTCCACATTCATCCAATGCACATTAGTCCAATGACAATTTATCAATTAAGATTTAACGGTGGTTGTGGCATTTTATCAAGCACTTAGAGTGCAAGACAATTTTCATTCATAACAAGTTCTAAGTGAAAGCCAACACAAGCACAATATCTAATTCAAACAACACACAAACAAATAGCAATGCATATATACTGATAATTCATCAATTAAGATTCGACTTTGGTTGTGGCATTTTCTCAAACACTTAGAATGCAGTCAAATGTTCCTTCATAACAAGTTCTACTTGAAGGTAAACCCTAACACAACTTCTCATTCAACAATTCATGTAACAACCCACAATCATGTAACAATGCATGCAACAATAATGGACATAAATTTTTTTTTTTTTGAGATAGAATCAACCAACCAAAAAACGGATATGGAACTTACTTGATAATGAATGAATATTTGAATGCTTGAAGTTAAGAAGACTTACCTTTGTTGGGTTGAACTATAAGAAGTGTTAGAGATTCAAAACGGATGCTTGAGATGAACTATGTAATTGGAGGAATGTAAGAGAGCTTGAAGCCGGTTTGGGGAAATAGGGGAGGGGTAGGTCATTTTAATACCCATTGCAGAGCGAAAACGCGCTTCGGGCGCAATAGGCTCGCTTCAGGTGCGTGTTGGCAGTGGCATAATGGGCAAAATGCGCTACAAGAGCAGCAAGCGCACTTAGCACAGATTGGTAGTGGCTTAATGTGCGAAATACGCTTCGGGCACAACAGGCGCGCTTCATGCGTGTGTTGGTTGTGGCTAAATGCACGAAATGCGCTTCGGGCGCAACAGCTGCGCTTCAACCGCTAACTGACAGTGGTAAAAATGCGCGAATGCGCTTCAGGCGCAATAGGTGCGCTTCAGGCGCTGAATGGCAGTGGCCATTTTACGCGGAATGCGCTTCAGGCGCAAACGACGCGCTTCAGCGCACCAGTAGCGCTTCAAGCGCAAAGAGGCAGAATTGAAACACCAACGCTGTTGTTGGATGCGGCTCCAGGCGAAATCTACTCCCTAAACCCACCTTGTGGTTCCTTGAGCATACAAAACAGCAAGAACTAATATACTAGCAATAAAATAAAGCATATAAAATGAGATTAAATTTAAAAATAAATTGCACAGGATACGAATTTCGGTTGCCTCCCAATAAGCGTTAGTTTAATGTCTTGAGCTTTACATTCACCTTTTCAAGTGGTGATCCAGATTAATGGACTCCATCGGAAATTTTGACTCTCCCCTTAAATAATGTTTGAGCCTTTGTCCATTCACCTTGAAACTTCGGTTCGAATGTGTATCCTTTAACTCCACTTCACCGTGTGGGAACACTTTGATTATTCTGTACGGTCCTGACCATCTTGACTTTAATTTTCTTGGAAACAACATTAATCTCGAGTTAAAGAGGAGAACAAGTTGTCCTTCTTGGAAATCCTTGAACTGAATTTTTTTGTCATCCCACTTCTTGGTTTTTTCTTTATAGATCTTGGCATTTTCATATGCGAAATTCCGGAACTCTTCTAACTCATGAAGCTGGAGAATTCTAGATTCGCCTGCCTTTACCAAGTCAAAATTCAAGTACTTTGTTGCCCAAAAAGCCCAATGCTCCAACTCAAGGGGTAAATGACAAGCTTTACCATACACAATTTGATTCGGTGACCTACCAATGGGGGTCTTGAAAGCTGTTCGATATGCCCAAAGTGCATCGTCAAGCTTTGTCGACCAATCTTTTCTGGAAGCGTTCACCGTCTTTTCAAGGATTTTTTTGATATGTTTGTTGGATACTTCAACTTGCCCACTAGTTTGTGGGTGATATGGGGTTGCCACCCTATGATGCACATTATATTTTTTAAGAAGGTACTCCAACTTTCGATTAAGAAAGTGAGTGCCCTCGTCACTGATCAAAGCTCTAGGTACTCCAAAACGCGCAAAGATGTTCTTCTTGAGAAATGCAATTACATATTGTGAATCATTGGTTGGTGTAGCAACTGCTTCAACCCACTTTGAGACATAATCCACCGCCACCTGAATATAAACTTTTGTATATGAGGGTGGAAATAGACCCATGAAATCGATACCCCACACATCGAACACTTCTACTTCTAATACAAAATTTTGAGGCATCTCATCCCGTTTTGAAATATTACCGATGCGCTGACATCGATCACACTTCTTCACGTAGTTGAATACATCTTTAAACAATGACGGCTAGAACAATCCTGAATGGAGAACCTTTGATGCAGTTCGATCCCCACTAAAATGACCCCCAAAATCAAATTCATGGCAGTGCCACAATACCTTTTCTTGCTCTTCCTCGGGTACACACCTTCGTAACAACCCATCCACTCCTTTTTTGTATAGGAAGGGCTCATCCCATACATAGAATTTGGCGTCATGAATGAACTTCTTTCGTTGTTGGTAGGTGAAAGTGGATGGAATTGCCTTTCCTACCTTAAAATTTGCAATGTCAGCGAACCAAGGTGCCTTGAAAATTATGAAGATGTGTTCATTGGAAAACTGGTCTCGAATCGGTCTAGTGTCATCATCCTCCTCCACTTTTTCCAATCGAGATAGATGGTCAGCTACAGTGTTTTCTGAACCCTTCTTATCTCGGATCTCAATATCAAACTCTTGTAGTAACAAAATCTACCTGAGTAGCCTTGCCTTTGATTCCTGCTTAGCAAACAAATACCTCAAGGCAACATGATCAATGTAAACAATAACTTTTGATCCTAATAAGTAAGATCGAAATTTATCAAAAGCATAAACCACAGCCAATAATTCTTTTTTAGTTGTTGCATAGTTATGTTGTGCATGATTCAAAACATGACTCGCGTAGTAAATTACATGCAACAACTTATCTTTTTTTGTCCCAGGACTGCCCCGATAGCAATGTCACTTGCATCACACATGATTTCAAAAGGTAGTGACCAATGGGGTGCAGTGACAATATGGGCAATTATCAACTTATTTTCCAAGGTGTTAAAAGCATTCAAACAGTCCTCATTGAATTTGAAAGGTATGTCTTTTACAAGTAGGTTTGTAAGTGGTTTGGCAAATTTTAAAAAAATCTTTTATAAACCTCCTGTAAAATCCAGCATGACCTAAAAAGCTTCTAATGCCTTTTTCATTAGTGGGAGGGGGATGTTTTTCAATAACTTCAACTTTGGCCTTGTCAACTTCGATCCCCATGTGGGAGATTCGGCGGCCTAACACAATTCTCTCTCTTACCATAAAATGACATTTTTCCCAATTTAGGACCAGGTTGGATTATTCACACCCTTCTGATACAAGGGATAGATTAATCAAACAATTGTCAAACGATGAACCAAAAACAGAAAAGTCGTCCATAAATACTTCAATATGTTTCTTAATCATATCGAAGAATATGGACATCATGCACCTTTGAAATGTAGGGGGTGCATTACATAGCCCAAACGGCATCCGCCAATAGGCAAACACCCCATAAGGACATGTAAATGCAGTTTTTTCTTGATCCTCAGGTGCCACAACTATCTGATTATACCCCGAGTATCCATCTAAGAAGCAGTAATAATCATGTCTTGCTAGTCTCTCAAGCATCTGGTCAATGAAAGGGAACGGAAAATGATCCTTCCTCGTAGCACTGTTCAATCTTCTATAATCAATACAAACTCTCCACGCTGTGACCGTTCGCGTAGGAATTAGCTCGTTCTTTTCATTTGTGATTGTAACACCCCGAGTTTAAAATACAGCGCGAGTGTATTTTTTTTTAAAATAATTAAAATGAGTTTTTCCAAAATTAATGTAAAAGGAATTGAAATAAAATTTTCATCAGTTCATTTCAAAGAGAAATCCCGGCCTGTGGCCACTAAATAGCATCAGAGTGCAGAATAATATAGCGGAAAAGTCATACATTAATTCCCAAAATAAAATTACATTTCCCAAAACTCAAGACCCTATACAAATGTCTAGACTGATCATGCACTAAGCTACAGTAGCACGGTCTCCACCGTATCCTCTATAAGTCTCGTCTTCAGCCAACCGTCCGTCCCTCTGCGTTGTCCACGTAGACTCCGTACGTAAAGATCCGGGGAAACTAACGACGCTTCCGTCGTTATTGTATCCGTTGGTAGGACGGGTTTGGGTAACATCTGAGGGCAAAGCCCAAAGTCCACAATATAATAGCAAGGGTCACCGACCGAAATTAACAAATAAACACATAACATATATCTCACAACAACACATATATTCATGGCATAATATATGACAATGATGAGAAAAATAATAATGTTCATTTGAAATTTAATGACATATATGCCTTTTCAAAACAACAGCCAATTATTATGAAATATGTCGTAAGTACAAACAACACCTCAGCAAATCACAATCATTAAATCAAAAATTCAGATTCTGAAGAGTACTCACACACATTCAATTTCCACTCATTATCATAATCCAATCGTGAACCACCGGTCAATCCCCCAATGCAATATGTATATGCTCATGTATATAATTTTCTTGGAATCACCAAGGTGCAGTCGCTCACAGACCAGCACACGTGCAGTCTCTCACAGACCAGCACGATTTATATATGTCAGACTTTAACAGCCCTCAAGACCAGGGTGCAATCTCTCACAGATCAGCACCAGTGCAGTCGCTCAACAGACCAACACAATTTCACACATGGAATGGACCGTCTAATACACGCGGAACCATTCTGTAGCCCGGATAGAATAGACAGTCTAATACACGCGGAACTACTCTGAACCCGGATAGAACAGACCGTCTAATACACGCGAAACTATTCTATAACCATCATGGTCGCTACAATTACATGTATTAGCCTCTCACATGCCAAATACACAGAAGTTAAATCCTCGCACGGATAGAATGGACCGTCTAATACACGCGGAACCACTCCGTAGTCCGAGTAGAATAGACCGTGTAATACACGCGGAACTACTCTGACCCCGGATAGAACAGGCCGTCTAATACACGCGGAACTATTCTATAACCCATGGTTACTACTTAACTTCGCGGCCTATCACGGTCACCGCATCAACTCTGTGGCCCATCGCGGGTACCACCTGACTATGCAATGCATGAACATGCAATGTTTTCTCTTCACTGAAAACAGTATGCAATAACAGAAAATTCATGCCTTTCCATCATATTTCAAAACATCTCAATATAATCAATATCATCATCAACACGTCAATGATTAAACATTCAAGTAATTATTAACACTTTACGTTATCACACAATTCCATTCTTAATCATCATAAATCTTTCCATTGTTCCCCAAACTCTTAAAATTAACAAAACAATGTTTAAAACTGAGTTTTCTGGAAAATACGAATCTGTATTCGAATACAGCCTCTCTATATTCGAATACAGGAGCCAAAACAGTGCAGAATTAATACTCTATATTTGAATACAGCCCTCTGGTATTCGAATACAGAGGCAGTCTCAGTGCACAAATCAACATTTTTCACTACATCATTAAAGGTTTTCAAAACATCAACCTCTGCTCTTCAAAACTATATCAAGGACTCCATTTGAAATCATTTTAATCCTTCTCAAAGGTTCCAAACACTTTAAAATTCACAAGGCAGAGTTTAAAACTTGATTTTCTTGAAAACAGCTTCCTTGTATTCGAATACAGAAGCTAAAAACTGAGTTTATGGAAAAACACGAATCTGGATTCGAATACAGATCCCTTGTATTCGAATACAGAAGCTGAAACTAGTAAAAATTTGAAATTTTAACATTATGTATTCGAATACAGCATGCATGTAGTCGAATACAGAAGGCAAAACCAGAATGATCAACATCAGATCATCAGAAAACAGAACCAGAATCAGAATGATTAACATCAGAACATCAGGAACAGAACCAGAATCATAATGATTAACATCAGAACACTAGAAACATAATTAGAATCAGAATCATCAACATCAGAACATCAGAAACAGAACCAGAATGAATGATTAACATCAGAACATCAGGAAACAGAACCAGAATCAGAATCATCAACACCAGAACATCAGAAAACAGAACCAGAATCAGGATCATCAACACCAGAACATCAGAAAACAGAACCAGAATCAGGATCATCAACACTAGAACATCAGAAAACCGAACCAGAAACAGAATGTTTAACATCAGAACATCAGAAGCCAAACAGAATGATTCACACCAGAATCATCAGAAGCAAAACAGAATGATTCACACAAGAATCATCAGAAGCAAAACAGAATGATTCACACAAGAATCATCAAAAGCAGAAACATGATGATTAACATCAGAATCATCAGAAGCAGAAATAGGATGATTAACATCAAAATCATCAGAAGCAGAAACAGGGTGATTATCAGAATCATTAGAAGCAAAACAAAATGATTCACACAAGAATCATCAGAAGCAAAACATAATGATTCATCCAGAATCATCAGAAACCACACAAAATGATTCACACCAGAAATCATCAGAAAAAACACAAAATGATTCATCCAGAATCATCAAAAACAACACAGAGTGATGTTGGAACCAAGTTGGTTCTAAATAATCTGGATTTTGATGTGTACAAATACACTTGATGCAATCTTATTTTGAACTTGAATTACTACGGTAAAAACCATCAGAAGATGAATGTATGATAGGATACATTCTGAATTTACAGAAGATGCATTTCTGGAATTATCAGAAGATAAACCAGAATGTCCAAAACCGACCAGAAGATAACTTTGGAGGCTTATATCAAACAAAAACAAAATCAGAAGAACATCTGGAAAACACCAGAGGGAAGCCTGCCATAATATGAATTGCTCCAAACAAGAATGATTCAAATATCAGAAGCAATCAAGAAGTTATATTGATCAGAACATAGTCTGGCAGTGTAATTTCAACACAGTCCATACTTGTCCAGAAGTGACCAGAAGATATCTTTGATGGACTATATCAGAGGGAATAAATATCAGAAGATTCTTTGGACCATACTATTGTGAAGCCTGCCATGCGGAGAGATGTTCCAGGCAATAAGTTGTCAAAAGCAAGAAGTAGTCCTGAAGATAATTTGACCAGAACATGGCATGACAATCGAATTTTGAATAACCCAGAATTCGCCCAGACTTCATCCAGAATTGATTAGAAGAAGTACATAATGGTTCATGCCAGAATCACCAGAAGCAGAAACAACAGAATGATTATCAGAATCATCAAAAGCAGGAATCAGGATGATGATCAGAATCATCAGAAGTAGAAAACATGATGATTATCAGAATCATCAAAAGCAGGAAATAGGATGATGATCAGAATCATCAGAAGTAGGAAAACATGATGAATATCAGAATCATCAGAAGCAACACATTTCAAACGGTTTCTTTAAAAAAAAGACAACCAAACATCAAAATAGACTCTGCATTTTTCCAGAAAACACTTTCCTCATTTAAAATCCATTTTCTTTTTAAATCGTCAACATCACCAGAATCACTTAAAACAGAACAGAATCAGGATTATCAACAACAAGTCATCCAGACTTTCAAATCATCATAACATCATACAGCATTTCAGCTTTCACAACACATCAGATTAACATGCAAGCATTTCCGTTTCCACAACACATCAGAAGAACATGCAAGCATTTCAACTTTCACAACACATCAGAAGAACATGCAAGCATTTCAACTTTCACAACACATCAGAAGAACATGCAAGCATTTCAACTTTCACACATCTCAGAATAACATGCAGCATTCACAAAGCAGCAACACACAAACATAATGCATTTTTGCATTTCAAAACCATTTTCAAAACAGTTTTAAGAACATGCATTTTTAAATCATGTTTGAAATAACATTCAAGACATTTTCCACTTTCCCACATAAAAAGCACAACTTTAGTGCATTTAGCTCACAACAGAATCATCACAGAGCTTTAAAACGTCAAAAATGCATATTTTTTTCCATTTCTTTCAAGCACAGGCAAACCAGTTTCAAAATAGTCATGAAAACACTAGTAATGCCATGAAAATTATGCACTTACAGCCCTAATGCAACTAGAAAGTGGAAGGTTCCCTTACCCTTGATGCGTGTTCTGCTATTCCTCTCGTTTCTGATTCTGCTCCCGTTTGCGCGTCCAAAACTGGTGAAACTGCAGCTTGAGTTTGCTGCTATGAAACTGGGTTCTTTAGCTCCGTAATGGTATGGGGAATAACTTTTGTACTGGGGTTTTGGTGTTTCATTGCTTGGATATCCAAGTAATGGCACTTTGAAAGGTTCCCTCTTTTCTTTCTTTGAAACCGTGAAACAGTTTTCAGAAAACAGGGGGCAGAATGGGAGGAATGGTAGTGTTACATGCAACACTATTACATGTAGAATGGGAGGAATGGTACTGTTACATGCAACACTATTACATGCAGAATGGGGAGGTATGGAGTTCTGATTTCTGCCCTACCTCCTCACATGTACTTATAGAGTTTACTCAAGTGCTACCACCTCAATAATAATAATAAAATAATGCTGGTTTCTTAATTACTTAATCCTTTTGCAATTAGCCACTAATTCTTAATTAATGGTCCAATTAATTTAATTACTCGAAATTAAATTAATTTAATCTTCATCCAATAATTTTAATTCATCCTCCAAAATAAATATTTATATATATATTCACTCAAACATACATATATTAAATATTTTACAATATTCCCAAAATACACTTAATATTAATTCCAAAATTAATATTAAATTTAAGGGTCTTACAGTGATGACGGTCGTTTCACCCTTTTCTGGTACAAATTGAACGAGGCTCACCCAAGAGCTATCTGAAATGGGGTAAATGAGACTGGCTTCTAAGAGCTTTACCACTTCTTTCCTAATTACCTCTTTCATTGGATTCATTCTTCTTTGGGGTTGAACAATCGGTTTGTGACCGTCCTCCATTAGGATCTTGTCTATACAAAAAGTCGGACTTATTCCCTTCAAGTCTTCAATGGACCAACCGATGGCACCCTTATACTTCCGCAAAATTGTCAACAGCTTCTCTTCTTGTAACTCACTCAAGCTTGCATTAATGATAGATGGTTCATTGAGCAGTCTGCGAACTGTAACATCAACTAAGTGTCTTTGACTCTTCTAAAAAAGAATAAAGATCTACATTTTTTATGAAGACAAAAAGTTCATTGATCAAAAAGCAAAAGGATATTAATTCAACTCATCCTTCAAATTCATATTAGGTAACTTAGGACTTAAGGTATTTAATATTAAATCAAAATACAATTCAAATACAATATTATGAGAACCCTCTTGTTAGCATATGCATTAAAATGTTTACTAAAATTATTTAAATACATCAACATATGTTTGAAAATAATTTTTTTGGGAAAACTGAAAATCTGTATTCGAATACGAAGTGTCGTAGCTGGATACAGATTGCAAGTTAGTAGCTAAAACTGAAGATCCATATTCGAATTGGAAGTGTCGTAGCCGAATACAGATTGCAAGTCAGTAGCTAAAACTGAAGATCTGTATTCGAATACGAAGTGACGTAGCCGAATACAGATTGCAAGTCAGTAGCTAAAATTAAATTTTGTATTCGACTACAGCTTCACGTATTCGAATACAACTCAAGTCAGTGGCAAAAATCTCATACTTGTATTCGACTACGAGGTATCGAATTTGTAACTGAAGTCTTAGTGTTAGACTTGTAACTTATTCGAACAATTAGTGGAAAATCTCTTGTGGTGTGCAAGAGGACTGGATGTACCCTTGGTTATAAGGGGAACAAGGATAAATTTCTGTGTGATTTATTTTCAGTATTTTACAAAGCTTTCATAAACTCAAAACAGTCAGTTGAACAATCTCACAAAACTCTAAAAACAGAAAAATCGTCTAACACCTAATTCACCCCCCTCTTAGGTGCACCTATGTTCTTACATTTGGCATTAGATCAGGTTTTGGTAATTTGCTCCTCGATTCATGGCTTCCGCACAACATGTTTTTAGAGATGGTGGTAGCAGTAACAAACCACCTTGCTTTGTCGGTGAACATTATGATTTTTGGAAAATACGTATGCAAGCATACCTTGAGGCTCAAGGAGATGACATATGGGAGGCTGTAGAGAACGGTCCATATATTCCAACAACGGTCATCAACAATAAAGAAGAAATAAAAATAAAAGCCTCATGGACAGACGATGAAAAGAGAAAAGTATTGTTTGACAAGAAAGCCAAAAATATGTTACAATTAGCATTAGGAATGGACGAATTCTTTCATATATCCCACTGCAAAACAGCAAAAGAAATATGGGATACTCTTGAAGTAATCCACGAAGGAACAATTGAGGTAAAACGTTCAAAACTAAACATTTTCTCAAGAATACGAAATGTTTCGAATGCAACCAGGAGAAGCAATTCTAGATATGCAGAAACGATTCTCTCACTTAACAAATCACTTGACAGCACTTGGCAAAAGTTTTACTAATGATGAATTGAACCTAAAGGTTCCAAGATCATTAACTAGAGCATGGCAGCCTAAAGTGACAGCAATTTCTGAAAAGAAAAGTTTATCTAAAATGTCACTCTCAGCACTTTTCAGAAAGTTACAAGAGCATGAAATAGAATTAGAAAGATTGGAAAAGAATGAGAGTTTATAAAAGAAAACAAAGAATATTGCATTAACAATAGAATCAAAAGAATTGTTGAATGAAGAAAATTCAGATGAAGAGGAAAATATAACTCTTCTTGTTAAAAAATTCGGTAAATTTCTTCAAAAAGATAGAACCTGCAAGAAAAAAAAAACTTCATAAAGAAAGATGGTTCACTACAAATCAAAATTTTACTTGCTTTGAATGTGGAAAACAAGGACACATGAAAGCAGAATGTCCTAACATTATCAAGAAGAATGCTAACAGAAGGAAGGAGTTCAAAAAGGCATACATAGCATGGGAAGATAATGAAGTAAGTTCATCTTCAAATTCAGAAAATGACAAATGCGCAAACGTTGCCTTGATGGCATCTTACTATTCTGATGACGAAGAAGAGGTTAGTAGCAAAAATACTTGTTATAATGATGATTCATGTGTTGAAGATAGTGATGCGCAACAAGCTAAATAGTGTCGAATCAAAAGAAACAAAATAGTTACAGCGGGCATTTGCTCATATAATCGAACTAAAGAAGGAGCCATTTTCATAGTTACAGTGCCCGCTGTTAAAATGAGATCGGCCTGCCTAGGACTAGAACGTGGTACCAGTCCATAACGATCAAAGTCGAATCGTGATCCTATTAAAGAAGCAAATTCAATGAAGCAACAACTAGTACAATAGAGAAGTGGCCATAAACTGGATAGTCTTGACCAATTTGAAAGATCATTTAATGTTGTAGAAATAACTGAATTTTTGGTTTTTTGATCAAGTACGGGAAACTCAATGGAATTCATAACTGTCTCAATGTTTTGTTTAATTGTCTAAATATTCAAGAATTAAGACCATTCTAATGCTCCCTTTCGCCATGCATAAACTGAACCAACAATTAGAATAAACACAAAGATTAAAGCTTCTATAAATACGGATACTCCCAATACATCAAAACTCATTGCCCATGGGTAAAGAAAGATTGTTTCAACATCAAAAACAACATAAACTAGAGCAAACGTATAATAACGGATTTGAAATTGTAACCAAGCATCGCCCATCGGTTCTATTCCCGATTCATAACTAGAAAGTGTTTCTGGCCCTTTTCTAATCGGAGCTAAAATTCCAGAAATTAGAAATGCCAAAATAGGAATCAAGATCGATATTATTAGAAATGTCCAAAAAATATCATATTCATGAAGCAAAAACATAAAAGTACTCCTATGAACGTGGAAAATATACCGGATTCATATTAATTCTTAGTCGATTTGAATTGAAATTTTCAAATTATCAGATTAATTAATAGTAATCTTATTAGAAATGCTTTGTATTGTATTAAGTTTACATCATTTTTATTTCTAAAAAAATGGAGACTAGTATCTAAGTATAATACTATTATTTTTAGTATAGTAATCTATTTGAATAGAAATGGATTTATTCTTTCTACTACTAAAAGTATTTATAGTATATTTATAGTGTACTATTATGACAATAGGGTATTTCATATTCGATATACTACTAAATACAATATAGTACTATATCGAAATCGAATATATTTGTAATGACAGATAGATATTAGATACTAAATATAAATCTGAGTAGTATCCGTAGGAATATTAGGGCTATACGGACTTGAACCGTAGACCTTCTCGGTAAAACAGATCAAACTATTATTATAAAAATGATTTGAATTGTTTTACAGACCCAACGTGCATTTTTTTTGCATTGGGCTTTTTCATTAACTGATAGAAATATCAATTAGTCTACCATCTTTTTTCTTTCCAGAAAGAAAAAGGAAATGACTCCCTGTGCTCTGATTTCTTATTTAGATTAAAATCGAAGAGCACTACCAAAGTTTTTCAAAGAAGAAGGTTATCCTGACGTAGGTTTGCTTCTGGTCTGGATCAACTTAAGTTAAATGGACCTACTAAAATATAAATATCAAATAGGAAATGAAACTTCATACACCTTAAAGTTCATAAGATAAGAAGAAAAGAGAATTTTTTTGAGGTCCCTAGACTCATTATGCCTAGCATTGAATAGATTAAGTATTCACCTTAATGACATATAGATATTAGATACTAAATATAAATCTGAGTAGTATCCGTAGGAATATTAGAGCTATACGGACTCGAACCGTAGACCTTCTCGGTAAAACAGATCAAACTATTATTATAAAAATGATTTGAATTGTTTTACAGACCCAACGTGCATTTTTTTTGCATTGGGCTTTTTCATT